>NC_051170.1:37852927-38010427 GCF_013339725.1 Rhipicephalus microplus
TTGATGGCATAGGTGGCTCTAGGATAGCCTAGCTTTCCATGTTATTTCGTGTATAAATAAGGATAAAATGTAATATAATGCGTCCGATACGTGTCCTCCACTACGGCGTGCCCCATAATCAGATCACGGTTTTAGCACTTTTGTTTTTACTTTCCTTAAAAGATATGCAGAACAACTTCGCTCCCTTTCGTCCTTCTTTTTATGATTTGTTAGTATTCCGCAATGGTTTCGACATGTTGTGGCTATGCGAGTGATGGCGCAGGATGACAGGTGAGCCACGGACGGCGACGACCTTGGCGTTACTGCGCGGCGAGCGTGCGCCGAAGACCCAGCGGTGACTCGGCCCGGGGGCTATCACGGGCGCCCTTCCACGCATCGTCGGCAAGGCTCAAAAGGCTTGTCCGCAGCGCGCCGGCATTGCGTCATTCACGCTGGCGCGTGACGTATCTGGGTCGAGGCCCCGCATCAGACGCAGCGCAGAAGGTAGCCGGGAGAAGGCGCGAAACCGTAGGCTCCGAAGCACGCGATGTGGAGGCGGAAGGGGCCACTGGAGGCGAAGTCATTAGCGATCATCATCTCGCCACTGCGTTCGCCAGTTCGCGTGCTGCCCCACTTCGACGACCGGGAGAGGAGCGCGTCACTCGAAGGACGCCGTGGCAATGGGGAAACCCTGTTCCTTTTATCTAGTATCTGCTCATTCGCTCGTGTGTTTGGTTCTTATCTTCGACTCGGCGAGATCTGAGTACGAGTGGCGAGAAAAGTACACTGTACGATAGGGCGTCATTGATACGTTATTGATCGGTTCGCGGCTCATCGCGATTCATTGGAATCTCACTGATGCGATCTTCAAGGGAACAGGAAGGTGAGAACGTGTTCCCAGAAACATGTATCGTCTGAAGCAAGCACGAGACATTATGAAAGTGGATGACCTCGAAGACCAACAATTCAAAGGAATCTTGTCGCCTGGAGTAGTACTGCTGATCATAACGGTTACAAAATCATCCACGCTACTTCCAGTGATAATTTTTCCACACAGCTAGTGTAGAATATGTGTGGCCATGGGTGCGTAGCACGTTGTCCATAGGTTGTTGGAACGTTGTTTATGCTAGAAAGCTGCAATATTGAGCTATGAGACTAAAGATATCCATAAAACCGCTGTTTGCTTGTCGTATTGTTTAGTTTTAGGCGAAAACGCAATCACAATAGTCGTGTGGAAGTACGTTGCTCCTCCGTTACGATACTTGGAGAACGGGAGAGGGGGGGACGTTTGCCTTTCTATACACAGAATAGTAGATTCCACTGTATATCAGACCTGTATACGAATAAGCCACCACGGCCATGCAGTGGTTATGGTGTTCGAAAGCAGAACCAAGGTTCACGGGTTCGAATCCAGGCTATGCCGGCAGCATCACGAACGAGGCGAGAATTCCAGGGGCCTGTGTACTTATAAGTTCAGGTGCACGCTTGAAAACCTTAAATGGTCGACATATCGACAGCCTTCCACTACGGCGTCCGCCGCAATCGTGTCGTCGTTACAAGACACAAAACTCTCGAGAAATATTATGACGTAACTATGCGGAAATGGCGTCAAAATCACGACGTCAAAAACATGAAAGAAGGGAATTTCGAGGGCACGTTTCTATGTTTCCCACAGCCTTAATGAAAACCAGCAGATAATGAAGCGATGAAAGTTGTATGGGACGTTAATTGGGCTGTTTTGGGTGTGTTGCAGAATGATTGCGAAGCAGATGTCAAGAAATTAAAGTGAATCAAAAGGGAACTTGCCGCCAGCTGGGATTGACCCTGCAACCATTGGATTATGACCTGGAGGTCTTACCGAGTGAGTTACGGCGGTCGTTGCCTCCTAAACAAGCGGCTCGACGCACTGCGCAACTTGAAGGGAGTTTTGGGTTGAGGATGAGGCATTGACCACTGGCTACACGCCAGTGAATGAGAGGAATCAGTGGAGTGACCTCAGCTCTGAAGCTCGGGTCGCAGTGCATGGGAAATCTATACGATTTGAAGGATTCGAACTGGCGTTCTTTTATGTTTGCAAACGTGAGGTGGCCCTCACGTCAGTACTTTGATATGACGTGGAATTTGTGCCTACTTTTGTTTGAAAGATTAGGAACAAAAAAGTGTGCAAGTCGTGGAGCTTAAAATAGACGTCGGTTTTCTTTAGTTTATCGATGATCAGGTTGCTCATACTGCAGCTTCCAGTAGTTCAGGCTTCGGTGCATTTTGCAATGTTGAGGCAATATCGCATGCTAGATATGTTTACTCCGTATGGATTCACACTGAATGCATAAACAGGCCTGAGCGAGAGTGTATTTTGAGTAAGGGTCTTATCAAAGCGCCTTCTTGTATGGGAAGCCTCTTTGATCTTGTTTCCTCTGCGCAGCATGCACGACCTCTCGCCTAGTGTCTGCAGATTCAGAGTGTTTTTAAGTGACTATCGCAAGGAAGTTTAGAACATTTATCAAGGCATCGCTTGATACCACGCTAACGCGCAGTTGAACACACTAAAGCACAGTTGAACGAATAATAATAATAAAAGAAAACTATGTACTGCCCAGATATATCTTTATTGAGGATGTGTCAAACGGAGACGACATGAACCTTGATAATAAGTCCTAAACTGAATAATTACGAGATAGCAACATTGTGAGGTAATCAGCAAACCCTGCTGACCATGTCATAAGCTGTCTAGCATGTTAGCATGTTTCGTCGGCGCCTGGACTGTGGAGATCAGCATGTGGAAGAATGGGTCCTGCAGATCTACGCGATACGGTTACAATCCCATAAAATATATCGCTTCAAGAAACGCACACGTTCTTACTGATTGTGCAGCGGAATCGACATACTAATAGCCACGGTGCAAACTCTGCGATTATCGGTGGAGGCCTATTTCAATATTTTGAAAGTTCCTTCGGTTATCTGTTGAGCCGGCACTTGAACTGTCGCCACTATCTCTCCGTACAGAGTAAAAGGTCTTCGATCTGCTCGACTTTTTGTTAAGTGTGCTGACGGGGTACCAACATTCTGAATGGCATCGCAGACATGCTAACCCTACAGAGTGAGTCGGAGAATGTCAGACGCGAGGCCTGACCGTTCCGGTGCCCCGTAGTGGGTTTTCAAATCCAGCATCCCTCTCCCCAACAACCCCTCCTGTCGCCACCGTTAGCGCTGCGACGGCGGTTCTATTTCGAGGGAGCATTTCGCCGCACACTGCCTCCACTGGGGACGACTTGGCTCGGTGGCACCGCGCTGCACTAACTCGCGTGGCTCGCGAACTCGATGGTGGCGGCAGGCATTTGGAACGGAGGCGATGCAGGTCACGCCGTCTGGGCTTCCCGACTGGGAGAGGACTGTAGTATTTTATTTTTCCCACAAACAACCACCCACGCTCCTGCAGCGTATATGCCAACCGTCTCTGCAGTGTCTGGAGGCAATGGACCCGAGTGCCCGACTGTGCCCTGTCTTAGGCACGTGATCAAAGCCTCGTGCTTCTTTTTTTTTTACACGCCTTTCACTAAGGCCTTATGTCTGGCCTTAATCAAGGTTTAATCAATGTATGGCCTTAATGAAGGCCTTAGACTTTAAGGTCTGGCCTTAGATACCCAATAAAACGGTAAAAGAGACCATCGGCATCCACCTGAGCTGAGAAAAAAAAACTCACGTGATCACAAATGACGTCGTTATGGTGCAAAATCTGACGCCGTACTGAAACCACAGATTTTTGTAATTAGTGACGTCGTCACGACTTTGTAAGAAATTTCGTGTGGGTTTGACCCCGTGACAACGTTGATTTGCCAAAGAACGACCGCTCACAGAGGCAGTGCAACGCAAAGTCAGTTGTGAACAGCTTAAAGGGGCGGTGGCGGGGGGCGGGGAGAGGGTCAACACAATTGACTAAAAAAAAAGAAGTAAGCGAAGAAGGCTTTCCCTTTAGAATAGTCTGAGGCAAATGGATGATGGACGGCGTGGGTTTCTCCCTTCTCCATAAATACATCGTAGCCGTGGGCACTTCTCCGTATACTCTGGATGAATTACGCAAATAACTAGTAGCGCTGACAAAACTAACAGTCAGCGTTTCTAGAAAAGCATTCCTTCTGTGCACGTTGGCTTTGCGCCTTCAGTTCAACTATTTCTGCGTGTTTTTTTCTTTTGCGCGAAGAAGGCTTTTTTTTCTTGTCTGGTGTTATGTACGACCACCCATGGAGGCTCTAACAGCCGCCATTTTGGAGATGAACAAAGTTTCGTTAACATCAATGCTATAATATTTCATTAACCTTCACAGTACGAAATGGCGCTATGACTTTCCGGGGCTAGTAGGCAAGTCACCGACTTTTCCTCCACGATTCATTACGCATACGCGCTCAGAGAAAGCAATTATGCATGGCCAAAAAAACTTGTTTACTTTGGGGCTGATGGCATACCTCTGCTTATTAAAAGGGTTCCGTAGTTTATGTCTAAATCCTGTTCATGTCGTTCATAGCGCGAAAGTAAGTACATCAATGGGAAAGTGCCGGACTGTAACCTTCATTCCTCGCGAAAAAAAAAAAAAAAATACGGGCGCGGCTCTTAATTCTGACGTCTTCAATCCCGCCTGTAGGGGAGTAAGTGTGGCACTCGCCCAAGCTTCCGCCAAAACACGGGCGCTCAGTCCGCGATCACACATGGCAGAAGCCGCTCCGATTCATTGTCAAACGCCCGCTGACGACATTGGACGTGGGTTTACGTTACCACGCTGCCGCAGCAAACAGCAAAGCACGCCGAGCGAGTCGATGAGATTGCGCGTCACCGGTCTGCCTCGACTCTATGGCAGACAGGCTCATTAGCGAAGATAACGTGTGTAGGTGGATGGTGTTGAGTTATCGTGCGTAGGCTGTTTATGCTCGTGGTCACATAATTAGTGGCTTTAGCTTTAGAATGGTCTTATGTATTCTCATAATAATGATTGATATGTGGGGTTTAACGTCCCAAAATCGCCATATGAATATGAGAGACGCCGTAGTGGAGGAATCAGAAAATTTCGACCGCCTGGGATTCTTTAACGTGAAACCGAATCCGAGTACACGGGCCTACAGCATTTTAGCCTCCATAGAAAATGCAGCCGTCGCAATCGGGATTCGATCCCGCGACCTGCGGGTCAGCCGCCGAATACCATAGCCAGTATACCACGGCGACTGGGCTATATATCCTAATAGGTTAATAACTTGAGCGCGTATCCATGCAGCACTGCCATTTGTCTTTCCTCGCTTTAACGTTGCCAGCACATCGTTCGCTGGATAGAATTTATCGACTATACTACCCTTCATGATGCGTCAATAAATCCCAGTTAGTAATGAGGTGGTTATAATTGATATGACGTTCATATTCCATCAGGGCACCCGTCAATGCAGTTTTCTATAACCCATTTGTCCTTATATATCAGCGCAGCTAGTGTAATTACAAATACAATGCTATAAAAAAGAAAGAAACAATATTTTGCGAGTTTTGCTCATCCGAAATTTTACTCAGGCTTTTTGTTTCCCGTAAAATACTGCATCTGATTGAAGAACTGCTAGCCCTCGTGGGCTACGAAACGAAACTTTGTGTCATTTTCTTATTTTTTTCTTATCATGTCCAATATTTTTTTCTTATCATGTCTGCTTCAACCCGCCCCATAGCAGGATAGCGAATCGGCTGGAACCTGGTTAATTCCTCTGCCTTTTCATTTGCTCTTTTTCTCTTTTCTCTTTGTCTCTGCGACAGTATCAAACTTCTACCGTGGCGATTTCCCTAGCATTAATTCTCAAAGTTACTGACGAAATAGCCGGAACTCTTACAGTATACCGACTCGCTTCTTCGCCTCTCACGTGCAACACAATTCATAACGGGCGCAGCTCTGTCTGCCATTATACGTATTCAGGAAATGGTTTTCGTTTCTCTGTCTATACTTATACCATTGTTCCTGTTCGGCGTCGTTTTGTAAGTGCGAGCTACAGCGGCGTAAATGCGAACCGTAAGCGAACAAGAACCACCCAACTAGGAGATATAGGTGAAGGGCTTCCTTCTGCGGAGTGCGCGACTGCCATACGCGAGCATGGTGTACATACGCAACAGTGGTAGAGACACACCCGCAAACAATGCAGTGTGGAAAAAAAGAAAGAAAGGAAGGAAGAAGGAAAAGAAAGAAAGAAGGAAAAAGAAATAAGAAAAGAAAGAAAGAAAGAAAGAAAGAAAGAAAGAAAGAAAGAAAGAAAGAAAGAAAGAAAGAAAGAAAGAAAGAAAGAAAGAAAGAAAGAAAGAAAGCAAGCTGCTCTCTGCGGCCCCGCTATTCCCACAGGAGCAGGTTGCCGCTCGGACGAAAATTGATGAATCGTTGCGCTGGCTCAAGCAACGCGGCCGCACACGTGGCCTAGATCTGGCTGCTGACAGCGGTTGCGTATCGAGCACTGCTGGACGCGTTTAATTCCTTCGTTTCGGGTGGGCTGAATTCACGCGCACCGCGAAGGCGGAGAAATCCACGCGAGCGTTTCCAGAAATGTAGAAAAAGCCTCCGAAAATGCCGTTATTTTTGGTGCGCGCCAGCCTGTCTTCTGTGCGTACCTCTGAAGGCAGCGCGCTCGTTTTGCCTTACCTGAACGCGAGAAGGCACGCAAGCATCGGTTGCGTTACCGACGGAAAGGTGGTTCGAAAAAAGAAAGTGATCACCCATGTGTGGATGAGAAGACATATATAGTAGAGAAATAAAGGAAGGTAGGGTGGGTGGTTTGCTACCCTACATATGATGACAACTTGGTGAATTTGCAAACATGCATCTCTATGTCTGTTTCCTTACGTGTAAACATCGTTCGCGAATTGCGGACTTGACTGGTCATGTGGTTCACTGAATAAAGCGTCGTACTGCTGAGTATACTAGGTACCAGCAAACCACAGCTTTACGAACCATAAGTGTACGGTCATCTTCATAACTTTATTTTTCCTCATGTTATCTATGCAACGAGTGCAGTTGCGTTGTGTATAGGTCTGCACATTGTATGTGTGGTAGGCCTTTAAAAACTTGTAGGCGTACTTTAAGGGGCTTTTAACCAATCGGGCTGGCAGTGCGGAAACCTTTAATATTGAAGTCACAGTGATAATTTTAATTTCATGCAGATAAAACCTGAAGACCGATCTATCTAACGTGCTACCTGACTTGTGATCGAGTCATTTTCGTCGAACTATGGCATTGTACTACAGCAAGGTTTTTTCTTCTGTGCATAGTTTGGGGAACAAAAAGAAGAAAAAAACTTCCTCTGATATATATGCATATTTTCTTTATATGCTATGTATGCTTCTCACGTTCTAAACATTGATAACAACGGATTCCACCTGTTTTCGTTTCTTTAGCGCAAGAACGCCAGCACATGAAAGGGGGTCAGACATGACGCAATCTACTTAACTGGGTCCGGTCGTCAGTGATTAGAAAAGTTATCACGAATGTACACTAGCTAGCCTATTACTTCATTCTGCTGAACTACTCTTGAGTCGTGTTATATAGACATTAGTCTGCCGCTGCTTCTCATCAGGGCCGTTACCGTTCAGCCCTGTTGATAAGTCACACTTGGGAAATGCTTAAGCAGCAGTGACAGACAGGGATAAACGAGTGTACACGCACGAAGTCACGATTGTGCGGGCCCGCCATCTCGTTCCCTTCTCTAACCGCGCTTCGGTTTCTCGTCAGCCTCAGACTCTCGCAAGAGCGCAACTGGGTTCGACTAACAGGACGTGCCGCGTGACTTGGTTGCCACATTCCTCGAAGGCGCGTGCCAGAAGAGCGTGACTGCAGTGCGCAATAGATCCGTCATTATGTCTCACTCATTCAGGTTAACTTCAACTCCAACAGGCACTGGATGGTTGACTCGGTTGCATAATTGCCGACAGTGCCAAGGACTACTATTTGTCTGCTGTTTCCGCGGGATGGCCTAAGTACCCAAAGTGGAACGGTCGTGTAGCGTGACACCCACATAAGCAAAAAACGAATAAAAAAACAGCGAAATTGTGTACAACTCAGTTTGTTTTTTTTTTTGTAAAAAAATGACAGAAAGCATTCCTGTAATGTTTATTGTTATGGTTTGTCGTGTCGACAATGAAAATTTACATTTATTTCAACTAGGGGCAGATATAATGCATGTTGTGCCACGATATACTCCCACCCTACCTAACTCTCACACTAACAACAATTAAAGAGATGAGGATAATTTTGTCTGCATTGATAGCAGTAATCAACTTTAACATCTCTGCTAAAGTGTCAGGTAAATCAGTTGTCTCCCTAGTTTTTTTTTCTCATTCACAAACAAAATGCAGATGTCAGACATTGAATGTTACATACATACATAAACACACACACACACACACACACACACACACACCACACACACACATACATATATATATATATATATATATATATATATATATAATATATATATATACAAGTTACGAAAACTTTAAAGGTATGGAAGAAACAGTATTTCGACCATGTGGTGTTCTTTTACCTGCACTGACATCGCACGATACACGGGCCTATAGCATTTTGTCTCCGTCGAAATGCGACCACCGCGAATGGTGTCGAACCCGCTACCTTTGGGTCAGCAGCCTGGCACCGTAACCATCGTTCCACCGAGGCGGACAGTTTAAAGGTATACCGATGCCTCCATTAATTTAGTGAATTCTACTGAAACACGCGCATGAATATAAGATCTCTTTCTGCGTAGAGCACTATTACAAGCGAAAGGTATCCACGTGTACATGAAAGCATTAACAAACACAAGCGCAAACCCATGCATCTCAATATAAAGAACAACATCATAACTGTAGTAATAAATAGTCGTGTCAATCAATAACGTGATTCTATACCTAACGTGTTTGTAGGTATGTGCATTTCTTTCCTTCTTTCTTTCTTTCTTTTTTTCTTTCTTTTGTAAAGAGAGAGATGAAAAGAGACAGAATTAAATGGTGGTTAATATTGAAAAGAACAGTCTTTTGATGGGTTTAATCACTTTCTTCACGAGGGTGGTGAAAGAAATAAGCGACGCAGCAATGCAATAGCAACGGGGAGTAATTATTTATTACTTAATACATTCTTACCTTACGCTGATTCGCCAAAGAGCATGCTTTGCGTGGGAATTGAGTGTCGACGCTTATGGCGCAGGTATTTCTCGCAGTAACATCACACTATGCGTGAAGTGTACTCGAGCGGGGTTCCGTTGTTTGTTCGAAAACGTCGTCGTTAAATTTTCTCGTTGTGTTCTTTTGAACCGATACTTCCACAACAACTGATTGCCGTATTCTGGTAGGAAATCGGAGGTCGGGTGTTCCAAATTGTCACCAATGTTTAATCATTCATTTATCTGTTTATTTTGTTATTATAGAAGAGAGTGGGATCATATATATACCAAATAACATAGGATGGAGAAGACAACAGGAATAATAACATTCGTGATTACGTGTATATTTGTTAATTGTTAATTATTCAATCTTAGCTTAGGTTGAGACAGCTACAGTACTACAGGACAGAATAGCCTAATCCCAAGGAAGAATTTATGTACAAGCAAATATATTTCAACAGAGTGAGTTTAGTATATATGGCTATTATAGCTTAACACTTTACACAACTTATAGATAGGGTGCACCTCGGCTTCGGTGGCCCATGCAGAGGACAGGGCCTGTATTCACAAAAATATCTTACGCCACAAATTTTTTCAAGTGAATATTTGAAAGAATCGCGATGCGCACATATCATTAGTGAAACAGGCTGACTTGCTGAAAAAGCGCTTATACGAAAAAGAAGTCTTGTGAATTTGGCACCAGATCGAGGTGTTACAACAATTCAATATAACTTTATCCGGTGTACTTCATTCATTCATTCATTCATTCATTCGTTTGTTCATTCATTTCTGGGAAGGCTCATCATCTGTTTTATTAATTAGTCTTTAGTAGGCAGCAGTATTTTGACTCAAATAGATATTCAGCGGCGCTCCACTGTCGTCACACGCGGTTACACAGACCCCTGAAACCGGTGATGGTTAAGTCTAAAGAAATCATGCGAGCACTTAAAATAAATCTGCGAAGCCTTGCTCGAGCGCTTTTGTCGACGAATTCCTTTCGCTGCTCGCAGCCGCCGCTGCCGCAACCACGCCGTCAAAGAGGGCCAGTGTCGGCCGGGGCGTTCTCGTCTCGGCCGGCCTTCGGCTGCCTTGCGCTGGAACTTGGCCCAGTGGCCCAAATGCGCGCTGATGGCTGACGGACACGAGACTGCCGACCAACCGCTTTCCCCGCGAGCACCGCTTGCACTCGGCGAAAGCGCGTCTGACCTTTCCGCTAAAGAGGCTGCTTGTTTAAACGCCACAGCAACGTGGCGCCTTGCTGTCTCGCTGTCGTTGTTTCTTGGCGTGTAGATTGCTTATAGTCATCGCAATTCAATGGCGCCCCCCCTCCCTCCACTATGTCCCATCAAAAGCAAACGTAGCCAAAGAGAATGCACGAGTTGCCCGTCTTTCTGCACCCCTTGATAAATGCCGTTGTCACCGGTGCAGCAATCCTCAGTGAAATCGACTCAGTGAAACAATCCTGGCGCCGACACTGGTCGTAATCTTCACACGCGTGCCCAGGGTCTTCCGTTAGGTGGGCCCTTAAACTAGCAGCAGCCCCAACCTCCTCTTTTTGCCGAGAAACAAAGTTCGCTATTTATGCAAACAAAAAAAAAACCAAACAAAAAGAAGCGAACATGTCTTTTTTTCTCACACCGGCCTTCTATCTACTGGTTCCCGACTTTCCTATAAGGTAATAAGCCGTTCTTAGAAGCATCGAAAATTCTCGAACACTAAATTGCGAAAAAGTGGCTTGGTCATAACCCTGCGTATTGATTAATTTTGGGACCGGTACGATTGAATAAATGCACGGGGCAGACATGGCACCCCCCTTAGATGATCAGGGGGGAGCAGCCTCCCGCAACCTTGCACGCCAAACCCCTGCTCGGTGCGCACTGTAATGGTTATATTCACGAAAGAAATTCAAGGGTTTAGTTTTGCGGAGTAAAAAGTGCTACAGTGACAGCTCGTGTGCGTAACAATCGCACAGAAGAGACAGGTGACGCAAGTGAACGACATGTCGATTGAAAACGATGAACAGCACTCCCGTAGAACCATGGCGCGACGCATTTATTCACGCCAGCGCAACACGCGAGAAAGGGACTCATGCAAGAGGCGTAACCATTTGTCGAAATCTTGAAATCAGAGACGACTGAAGCAAGCGTGCTGAGCATCTGTAGAATAACTTAAGGATATTCAAGCAATAAGCCTTCTCGAATTTTCCACTGGAATTGTTCGTATTCGCGTACCCGCATCTTCTTCTGAGCAACCATGGTATATAGACGTCGAACTGCAACATGACATATAATTAGGCAGTCTTCATGTGCGGCCTCGAAGTTGTTTGATATACCTTTAATTTCAAAGCGGAAACGTTTCGTTGTGTCAGTGCCCTCACGCAGAAAAAACAAACGCGCACTACGGGTCAGGCGGGCTTATTCGTGCGCTTGGTTAGTGTTTCCTTCTCTGGTCGTGCTCATAACCGTTAATTCGTAACGTTTAATTTCGGTCATTTGTAGTCATCATTTTGTTCATCGCATGAATGACGAACCTGAACCACTGTTTTCAAGAAATAACACTCTCCGATACGGGCAACTCGAGGCTGTGGCACTTTTTAGGACAATGGCAGACCTTTCTACGTCTTCCTAGTAAAGCTTAATAGAAGAGACACGGCCACTACACAGTGGTCGTAGAAATACATTGACACCTATCCCCTCTTCCACCCACCTCGCCTGGAGAAAACTGCCGAAATTGAAATACAGTTCATTTGTTCATTCAGAAAAAAAAAACCGATTTATAGCGGGATATGAATGGGGTGCCCATCGTGCTTTCAAACACTACAAAATCATAGCTCTCAGTGACAATATGTTGTGTAAAAAAAAAAAAAGAAACAGGAGCCCCTTGAACAGCTGCCCCTTCTTTCATACCTCCACACCGAAGGCTTCGTACCCGGCAGACTCGATTGCCTTAGGTAATGCACGAGGGTTTATTATTCGGCTGGGACCGTTGTGTCAAAATACCGAACTACGTGACACATTGTGGTGAAAATGGTGTTCCTCATTCGCCGCTCTGGCCGTTAGTGGCGCTGGTTAACATTACCAAGAATTAAGCGCACATAAGTACCTAACTATGTAGTCGTAGCTTCATTGGTAGAGCATCGGACGCGTAATTCATTCCCATGATTTGGGGACATCAATACGAGGTTGTACCTTTCGGTGGCAGCAACGACGTCCTGCCATGACAGAATGAAAAATAACGAAATAGAAAAGCATATCTCTTAAAAAAGCTAGTTATCAAAAACGACTCCAGGTATAGCAGAGGCCCGCTGAAAAAGTTTGCTAAAATTTCAGTACCTCGCACTAACAAGCGTGTAGCTTCCAGGAACAATTGAACACGGCCCATTAGAAACACACAATGCCTTATAATTGTAAATTATTAAACACTCTGGGTTTGTAGTGCGACACTTAACATTAGCAGAATGTTCAAATAAAGACCGCACTGCATTGAACCGGGAGTCTTTCTCGATAACCAGATTTTTTTCAGTTATGATGTTTTTTTTTTTTGCCTATTTCCCATTCAGTTACGGCAAACCACCGCTGTGGCCTGCGATAGGTAATGATCCATGTACATGCCCCCAAAGCCTACTCATGTTGAAAGTCGAGTTGTGATACCACTAACAGAAAGGATACTTTCTCGCTCACTTTAGTTCTTTTTCAATTTAGGTGAACATGATGACAATGCAGTACAGTGCGAAGAGATTTATTTAAAGTAAAAAAAATGATGAACCCTTAGGCTTCCCCTTTAAGAGTTGAACGTGACTTCAACCACTTAGAGCACCCGTTTTTATTCATGATGTTACTCGAAGAACTTAAATTCTAGATTAATACAATGTAATCCATTAAGTTCAAAAAGGCTTGGTCAGTGAAGCTTTTTCATATGGCTGAAGTTTCTGTAATTCGTATCACGCTTCAAATCACGAGAAATTATGCACTTGTGTTTTCGAACGTGCTACGCACCGATTACGTAGTCTTGAAGGAATACGCGCAGTAACGTGGGGGCCTCCTGCAACGGGTGCCCGTCTTTAAACCATGAATGCGTTATGATAATCACATGTTTTGACACCCGATGGCAATGCACGCTTGTACCACACAATATCACTGCGATGTTACATATTGTATTGTGAAGCCTGCTCCCTGGATTTCGAGCCGACCGGTTGTGTCCCCGCGATCTCCGACGACAGCGCAGCACTGGCCGACTGGGCTCACCCTACGCCATCTCCTGACGCCGACAGGAGCTCTCGCCGAGTGGCGCCCCGTCCTCGGACTCCTGTGACCGTGTCCATCTTTCCTATCTCCTTTTTACTTCCGTCGTTTTCTGTCGTTCGCTGTCCCTGCGCCTCGCTCTCTCCTTTTTCCTCTCTATCTATATACCTTTATTCCAATTCCTTTAATCCCTCCTTACCCCTATCCCTTGTGAGCTACTGTTGAGGTGTCGCACTCTGATACGGACGGCTCCGGGGTTCACTTTTCTCTTCTTTTCTCTTTAAGAATCACATAAGCCTGTATACAGGACGCGTGTGCTTGTAAAGCATGAATGTTATTTTCATTGCGTTTAAAAGCAGATGAATATATTCTAACTGCGTTTTTAAGCAGACGTGTGGCTGTGTGCTAGAACACCTCATTGGTACGCAAACGGCCTGGGTTCTATCCTCCGCTGGGCCCGGAAATTTATTATTTATTTTGCTTGCATATTTTTTCAATTTTTTTTTCTGTCACAGACAAGATGGTTTTTCGCTCACAACCAACAAAGCCCGTGACAACGCCGACACTGGAATTTCTGCGAAACGAGCTCTTTAACGCTGTCACATTAAAAACAACTCATGTGTCCTTTGCTTTTCTTGGCTTAAGTAGGTCACGTTTGATTAGTTTTGTCTAACAAGGAAGTGAACCCTTCCAACTACGACCCTGCTTTCGTACTGATTTACGTGCCACTTTACGCTCAGTATTGTGGCAGCACCATACACGGTCAGGCGTATATTCGGGTTTTGCTGTTGAGCGTGCAATGCCGGAAGCACGCGACTCACAAAAGGCCCAGCCGTCGCTCCCATTGAGGAATTGACTCATCGGTCGCAGGCCAACCCGCGCACTCGGTTGGCGTCTCGTGAGGAGAGTTGAATTTCTTCGAGGGCAACACTCGCTGAAGAGAAGGAGAGGTCGAGCGGTGGCGTACGCCGAATGAGTCACACGGTCAGACCACCTCGTCGCAGCCGAGCTAGGTCAATCCGCTCAGCCGAAGCCGTTGTGTGAACAGGAAGGGCGGATTAGACGCGTAGAAGAAATGTCAATTTGAGTTGGGATTTTCTAGAAGCATTTTGGATGTCTTCCTTTTCGCAACGTCCTTGCATTCCTCGTTTAGCGTCAATGTCGTTGAGGTTCCTTTCGTGTTTCTTCTTTTAATCCACGTGTGAATAACGTTTAGATTTTTTCCAGTTTTTTTTTAATCCACGCGTGAATAAGATTTAGCGGATTAGCCTCCTACGTTGAGATATCGAACGGTACTTACTATTAAGTAGAGGAAACGTCTCTGGTATCTCGGCGTTCAATGCAGTATACGGTTTGATCAACTAAATCTTTATGGATGGTTTTACCAAGAAGGTATACTATGCGCTTCTTTCCAGCCTTCTTCTTCCTTCCTAAGGAATTACGAAATTTCGGAATAGCAGTCCCATGGGCCCAGCAGTTCCTGAAGGCCACAATGATATAGCAACGCAACTTTTGAGCCGGAAAATGAATTGTCTGTCTGTTATCCTGCTGCTGAAAATTCACAGGACAATTCAGTGACTCTATATCAACACCCGCCATGTGGTCTAGTTGTTAAGGCACTTGACTGCTGACACGAAGGTCGGAGAATTGAATTCTGACCGCGGGGGCACATTATCGGTTGAAGTTTTTGAAAATGCTTGTGGTGGATGGCGGACAAAACATTTAATAACCATCAAATTGTTACAAAGAGGTGATTGGGTTGGCTTCTTATTGGCATCCTCGTCTCACAGCACTAGGTGGAACCCTTATTCCGGAGCTCCATTGGCAAGCAACGCCACCCGCGTCCGTTGAACCAGGGACTTTTGGGCCTTCAGGTCCTGACAGCTGAGCAGGGCCGCCTCCCAGTCCTCTCTCGTGGGGTTGGGGATGGGGGGGATAGATGGATTAGACTGGCACGCCCAGACTATGTGGAAGGTGTCAGTGACCTCTCCGCAGAACTGGTACGGGCCATCAAAAGATGAACTGAAATGTTTTAGCACCGCCGGGAACCGAGTTTTAACAAGAGGTGCTCGTCAGCTCTATGCAGTTCCTTAGAAGGGCCCGCATAGCATCGGTGCTCCTCCTTGTAGCAATTGGTGCCTTAGGCACTTCAATTTAGGCGCACATCAGAAAACCCAGTTGGTCGAAATTTCTGGAGTCCTCTATTACAGCGTCTTTCATAATCGTACCGTTTTTTTTTTTTGATAAACCGCGTACGTGAATAGAATGTTCGTGTGATTCGAATACCTTGCTCAATTTATAATTTGAATGGTCCTCATTGAAACATTGGACAATATAACTCGTAGGGGAAAAAGCGCATAGGGCTACTACTATTGTAAACTAATGAAAAACACGGCGTTTTCCACTTTGCACACTTAGTTCATTGCCCTGTGCACTATTCCCCCACACGGCATGATGATCGATCGCCAACTTAGCCGACTATTCACTTTGCTGAAGTGCTAGTCACTTTCTGAAGCATCTGTATCTTTGAGCCTTTTATATACAGTGTCGCTTAATTCCTCACTGAAAGAGACATGAACGTCACGCCAAGAGTATAACACGCAGCATCCGCACTCTTGAGCATGTTTTCTGCTGCGTGAAGCCATCAGTATACGAAAGAGCAAGAAATAACTTCAGAACTCATTGTGTGTGTGTGTTTGTGTTTGTTTGTGTGTGTGTGTGTGTGTGTGTGTGTGTGTGCGTGTGTGTGTGTGCGTGTGCGTGTGCGTGTGCGTGTGTGTGTGTGTGTGTGTGTGTGCGCGTGTGTGTGTGTGCGCGTGTGTGTGTGTGTGTGTGTGTGTGTAATTTGGCGAGGAAAAGAAGAAAAGAGGAAAAAAAGGCTTCAAATTGTGCCACAAGGTATAACAGGCTTAAATCAATTAAAAAGAAAAGTGAAGGAAATTAACACCAAAAGAAAGCTTTGTTGTATAACAAAAAGAAAATAAAAGTGAATAAAGAGGGAGAGGAAGGGAAAAAATGGGGAAAGAGAACGAATCTACCAACTGCGAAACCGAACAGGGGAAATGGCGCAAATTCAGTGGATCTTATTTTCTAACTTGATATTGTAGAGTGATATATTAAATATGCATCTTTCTCTTGATTAACAGATTTCTTCCCTTGAGCTTCTCTTGATGTATGGTTCCTCGCTTGAAGTATGTTGACAGATCCTGGTTTATTCGGATGGCTTTCCGAGTTCTGTGCAGCTGAAAAAGAAACGAAAGCAAAAAAAAAAAGATTAAAACAGTAGAAGTCTATGGCTTTTTTCGGACTATTCTTTTATCTCTGCTTCCTCTCTGTCTCTTTCTCTCTCTTTTTCCTCTCTCTCTCTTCCCCGTTTTTTTATGTTTTTTATAATTGTTCATAATTTAGAATGCGTAAGGGTTGACTGTATCAATTTAATCTTGCGTCACCTTGGCGCTGGAAGTGCCTCACCTTTATTGGTCATGTAGCCCCGTCTGCGACTGATCAAGATGTGGGCTAATGTGTTACATTTTCGTTCATATATCTTGTCATTTCTTTTTCAAGAATATTTTCTGTTTCGTGATTTCTAATAATCGTGTGAGAGACCGTCATAGGCACGTCGTACTTATCCATTGTTTCAAAGTACACGGATGCACTATCGAGAGGGCTGTGTCGAATTGGTCGCCACGTGACCAGCTCCTCGGAAACGCAAACAGACAGGAGTGGAATGACACTTGCCTTTGCGGATCCGCTTTCAAGTTCGGTGCACACAATACGAGGGCTGGCAGTGCAAGGCCATTTATTCAGCTTACAAAGGGCCGCACGCTGTCAACAATTAAGGAAGCTGCGTGGTCCAAGTGGCTGGGCAGTGCAGCGCACACTGTAGTGGGGACCAGCGCGCTGGAGCACAGCTATCATTATCCATTGTGACTTACCCGTTCGTGTGGGAATGTAGGTGGCTGCAGTCATTTGCATCTATTTAGTGATAAAGCAGCAGATTTAATAAAATCTGCATTTTTATGTCGCAGAACCACGATATGACCCTGCAGGGATGCTGTAGTGGAGGGCTCGCATGATTTTGACTAGCGGGTGTTCTTTAACGTGCACCGAAATCGCGCAGCACATGGGCCATTCTACCATTTCGCCTCCACTTAAATGGGACCAGGATGCCAGGATCAGCCAGGATCGAACCCAAAACCTTGGGGTCATCAGTCGACCACCATAACCAGGGATACACCGTGGCATAAGTGCCAGATAACGCGCCTCAGAATAAAAGGCCGATAATGTGGACTGTAGTCCAAAAACATAGCAGCCGCCAATGACGTCCTCCAGCGCCCGAGGTGGATCATCTTAAAGTTTCATTAACCTGAAGGCGATACCGTATATTTCTGTTGCATGCACTTGTTCTTTTTTTAACATTCTCGCATCACTTTGGTGCAGTTAACTGATGTGTTACTTAGAAGCCTGTGTGCTGTACGTTTCACATGCTCTAACACCAAAAAGGCATCCGGTGCCCTACTTGAGCGTAAGTTTCTTCTTATATCATGAAAGCAAAACAGCTCGTATTATTTCACAGAGCCGCGCGTAGGTAGGCTCAGCGCCTACCGGCGCGAAGCACCGCCATAGGTATCGAAGAGCCTGCATGAAAACCCTTTTCCGCCACTATATGCAAGCGCTGCAAAGGGCTTGACTCAACGGGCAGTCACCTGTGGAATGCAGAAGCGGCCTGCAGCTGATTGCTCACCTAGGCCGACGT
This sequence comes from Rhipicephalus microplus, assembly GCF_013339725.1. Classification (NCBI taxonomy): domain Eukaryota; kingdom Metazoa; phylum Arthropoda; class Arachnida; order Ixodida; family Ixodidae; genus Rhipicephalus; species Rhipicephalus microplus. Next base: position 37,871,062 of record NC_051170.1, read on the forward strand.
TTTCGCAAGCAGTCGGTATACCGGTGATTCAGAGCCCGATCAGTGGACAAAGATAGCAGGTGCGTAATTTTTACGGCAGTGGTTTGGCAAGGCTTCTCGATTGAGAGGACTGCATTCTATATTTGAAGTGGTGACGCAACGCTGGGCTGTGCATGCATACGTTGTAGAAGAGTGTAGTAGGTTGTTTGCTTTATGCCTGCGCTCAATCGCTTCGATCGACCGCTGTCATGACGTCAGCTAACTATTCTAATCTCATGAGTGCATTGCACCAAGTGGTAGGAGCAGGAAGGAGCGACCACTTTTGCTTTTTCTGAGATGGTAAACACGATGAAAAGTTCAAAGGGTTCTTGGGTACACAGTGATGTGCCAGTGCGCATTTTCATTGGTTGTTTTATTTTTTTTCGTGATTCTGTGTCACGCTATGTCCCGGATAAGGTGGCAGATCACCTTTAGCTTATTTAATCCATGTCCTACGTGCTCATGAGCAAAAATTCTAATGTGGCTACTTTTTCACAGACCGAGGTTTAAGTTAATTAGAGGTGTCGTGGAATATATGCGTACCCATCACAGTTGACAAGGCAATGTTACGAATTCGACATAAGGCCAGACTGTTTACGTATACCTCTACATTTGCAAATGTTCGACGTTTGCGCGTTACAAGCCGGTGTAATTCACCTTGAGAACGGTAGCCAAATGCTGTGAGCAACATGCTAACGAGGCGTCTTACGATACGAACGTGGGCCGGTGACTCATTCATCGCGGCAGCGCACCGCCCGCTCCGAGGTCAACTACAGCAGCGGTTCTTATCAAAGTGTAGACCGACACCACGCGCCAAACAAACAAGTTTGCACGTCTATCGAACGCATGGGAACGGTGGCAACGACGACGACCGTTGCAAAGTCCGTCCGCATTCCATTCCCACTTATTCCAGTGGGGCGCCGCACGCACGCCCACGCATTGCTAGCGCGCGATGCCATCCATGTACGCCGGCCGAGTCACACGCACGCGTTAACAACGGCGAACGGCCGCACAAGGGCTCAGCGCAAACAACGAGCCAGTCAGACGCACACACGTGAGGCAGCGTGTGTCATTCATTCCGTTCACCCATTCAACGCTCCCGAGAGCCGCCGATGACGTACGCGCGTTGCGTCAGCGCACGCCAACACGAGAAGGCGTTAGCCTGGGAAGCCTGCGCTACGACAACGCAGAAATACATCTTCAGAGAAAGGGTGAGGTGCAGGGGAAAGGGAAGGTCGTTGCTGTTCGTCGAGGAAGGCGGAAATGACGACGACCGGTCGACGACGGTGCGAAGAAGACCAAGAAGACGCGCGAGACACAATCCTGCGGATGTACTCGCGTCTGCCTAAAGCAGTGCAGCACTGCACAACAAAGTCGGACATGCTTTGGAACCTCCAACTCAGGGGTGTAATTCGCGGCTATGCTATTTGTTCACTATCATTTAGTCAAGCGATCATCGTGCCATGTTAGTATATCCATTACACGTGACACGCTTATAAGACTGTCGGCGGTGACGAATAGCCGAGCAAATTAAAAGCTCCTCTAGATCAGTCCTTCACTATTCGACACGCCATGCCTAACTCCCGCGATGCTGCATGGATTTAATGTGGCCGCGTACAGCCGCAAGTTCAGGACTCGTCTCTTGGAAGAGCGGCGGTTTCACGAGCGGCAAGAAGCAACGCCGCAGTCTGCTTCCGTCCCCCTCTCCGTTTGGATGCTGCGGAGGCGAGTCGCGCGTTTCGGCTTGACGCTGCGTGTGATGACGGCGCCGGCGCAAAGGCGGGCCACGACCACCCGGGCTGGCGGGCGGCCCACGCTGGCAAGAGGACGAATATGGCGGCTGCAACGCCCAAAATATGCGCTTGTCTAGGAAGAAGCCGTTTGGTCCGAGCAGAGATTTTATTGTGAGGTCGCAAGAAGTCTCGCGTATCCACGGAGCACGCGATGCGTGCCAAGTGAGGGTGGTGGTCTCTTGCGTTCGCGGCGTGATCACTGATCGAGGGAGAACGCAAGCCGCCACTTTACGGGAAGTAAGTTGCGAGGAAAGTGTGGCAGACTGTACAGAATCAAGCTATTACAATTCAACAGGTTTTGCACTCACTCCACACTAGTTGTTTAATGCTTACTGTCGCGAATTCGATAATTTCTGTGCATCTTAACTTTGCGCATTCAGTTTAGAAGCTTCCGTAATACCGCCTTTGTGTGCTCTCGGTACGTGGGAACAATTTATATAGGAGTAGCTCGCAAGCATTCGTAATGGCGTGAAGTAGGCCTTTGTACTTGGACATCGTAGAACTTATGCTGCTGCTGTCGGCAATAACCCGGTGGCATCGACACTGCACGCTCTGATCAGATGAAGCAGTAATTTCCGCGACGTTTTAAAATGTTCAGCCATCGCATAAATAGTCAACAGCTATTGCATATTTGTGATGCCTCAAGACGGAGCGATGCGCACGCCGGATTTTATTATAGCGTGTGGAGCTCGAACAATCGGAGTCCCCCAAACTGAATGAGGGACAGCTGATCAAGTAGCACATGCATGCTTCGTGTGTCGTCTGAAGCTTGAAACCAACAACATTGGCAGGTAGAGAGCATTGATCCGGGACCCAACCGACTCTAGCGAAAAAGTCGACTGTAGTAGACGTGATGCAAGTTTCATTCGACTCCGCAAGGTTCAGCCCAACCAAAGAGGGAAAGGTGACAGTAATAATGATGAAAAAAAACTTATCTTCCAGACATTACGTCGCCAAGCAAACATATATCATATTCACAGCGACGCGGCGCATACCTGCATCAGAGCTCCATATGTCTCGATAAGCTGCGCCATCCATTCATTTTCGTGCTAAGCATTAGACGAATGTGTACAGTTGGTTGTTTCGTGATAGCTAGTGAGCCCTTTGTAATATGAAGTAGTGCACAAATGTTATGGCCGAGAGAACCGAAGTTGATAGTCACAAGAGTATTCATGCTGTGTAAATTTAGGCGGAAATCTTGCACTCGGCTAAGAAAGTTTCTCTTGAATATAATAGACCTAGCGAGAAACAGTATTTCTATTGGCTAAAGTTGCGATGGAACTTTTTCATGATATGTCCCGTTCAAGTTGTCCTCCTCACATTAGCATTTTGGTGTTCATGAAAAACGTCCAATTATTTGTCTCTGTCATCAACTCTTCACTTCCTTTATGAACACAAACGAGAAGCTTCACCTCAGTGCTGCTATGAGTGACCTTGACGGAAGGGATTATCACCTTCAAGAAGATATTGGAACCATTGGTCTGCTTATCACACTTGCAAAAGCCACTGAAAGCGCCGTTACAATTACTTTGGTATAATGGACTGATTCGTTGTCTGTGATATTAAATGCGGAACTGTTGTTCCATCGACGGTACAGTGACTTCTCGCTTCTCCTCTCTAGCTTTATTCCCCTTCCCAAGCACGGAGTGGCCTACCGGGCTCAGCTCTGGTATATCTCCCCGCCTTTCTTCTATTTTCTGCTGCTACCTCTTTAATCAAGCCTTATATCGTCAAATGAGCCCAACATTTCCTTCCCTCTTGGCTTTAAATGGATTCTTTACAGCGGAAATTGTTGCGTAAGTTCGTTTAATACCATCAAACTGCACATTGGCGAGAGGAGAAATAAAGATTGAGAAGATTACAAAAGGCACTAATTTAGATAGTGATACGGTGATTTGCCTTTTATTTTCTGAGGGGGATGATAAAGGGGGCGTTGAGCTTTGTATTTTCTGCGAAAGGAACACCAGAATTTCTGCGAAAGGAACTCGTTAACGCTATCGTGTTAAACTTTGTTATTGTCCTAGCAGGAATCGACCCTAAGCATCCTGCGTGGCAATCAAATATTCTACCACAGAGCCACGCCAGGTCACGGAACTCCTTTAAAAAAAAAAGACCCTACGCCGGCGTAGCGTTGGTGACGTGTCAATTGCGGTTGCAGTGCTGACCATCTAATTTTAAAAACATTACATATGTACTCCAAGGAAACAGGCGTCACGTCAGGTTAGCGTTAGTTAAGTGCCATCCACTGAAGTTGGCCAACTTAGCACTGTTCAGGGCTACCATCCTTGCAAGCACAGGCGCTATATTTCTTCCTGCAACTGACATGTTCCTATTGGCGTCGTTACAGAACTGTAAACAACTGGTTAAAGAAAACATATGCGAATGTTCAAGATAGATGTTACTGTGTGTAACATGAGTGCATATATTAAGCATTATATCATATCGTTTCGCTCAACATAAGAACGAAATAAAACCACAGTCACCTTTCCTTCGCATGATTCGCGTGACATCGAGTTCCATAATACGTGGGAACTGCCGAATTTTTCGTTATGAACAGTAACTATTCATTATTCCTATGATACATATGCTATTGCTCTAGGACTGATCAACGCCACTATCTTTTTTTTTCATTTTCTAGCGTTTCTCATAGTTATATACACTCTATTTCGTAGCGTGAAAGTATGGGTATGGCTTGCTAAGCACCAAGGCTAAACAGGAAGCGGGAGAGGGAGGTAGATCGGGTGCCGGTTCCGACCAAGGCATTCGCACGCGCTTTGACGGAGGTGAAATGCGGGAACACCGCTTGCTTCGGCGTATATTAGAGAACCCCACGGGGTCAATACTATTCCGACATCACCCACCACTTCGCGTTTCAGCTACTGTTACGTAAAAGAATGTATTTTAGACGAACTAACATTTCACCAAATAGACAGAAGACGTGGTCTATTTTATTTATTTTTTATTGTCTTATATTTCAACACCTTGCGATTTATCTCTTTCTCTTTTTCTCTTTCTCTCTCTCTATCCGTACTTTCGATCCCAAATACCCTTTCCCACGCGGAGTAGCCAGTCAGCGATTTGCATATGCCAGCAAATGGCTGAAGAGTTCTCTCTCGCTCAGCAATATTTTCTCAGATTTAGTGTTGGCCGAGGCAATCGAAAAACCGCTGTCACGTCGACCCATTCACCGCACCTCAGTTTATTTATTTTTTCTACGCGTCTCTCACGACTTCTACAGGACGCGGTACTTCCACCGCACCCGACAAGTAATGTTTCACCGAGCGAGCTCCCTTAAATTACTGCCGCCGCTGTCATAGTCACTTGGGCCTCGAAACAGAGAAGTCACCGCCCGCCTGAAGAAATATGTCGGGACTAGTAATACTCCGACGCGGCGGTCCGTCTACATTCCACGAGTGACGCCGAGTGCCTCCGGAGTCAAGAGGCAGGCGCTATCTCAACGGGATACTCGGGCGATTCGTATCTCCGTGCAGTACTCATGCAAGATGACGTCATGAGGCACCTGCATTTATTCGATGTACCGAAGAAATTTGCGTGCAGCGTACAAGAATGATCGGAAGGGGCTGCGGTGGCGCTCATATTTCACGGAGAACTTTGCAAAGGCTGTAAGTCTTCGCTGGAAAGTTTGTCTTCCTTATGCAGGCTGTTACGAAGCATGGTATGTGAGTAAAGCGAACAAACATGCGCACAAGCTATATGCACGGAGCACTTGCTCAAAGCGCACAAACGGTTGCTAACAAAGATGCAAACAGGCATATGTGCCAGACAAAGCTGTTTTTCTCTTATATTTTTTTTCTCAGTGAAGCCTCCTAGTTCTCTAGTTAAACTACACCACGTCTTTTAAGTGGTCTCATGCGGAATAATTTTTGTGGACTCTTCGGTTTCATCTCAGTCGTCATTGGTTGACACATACACACTGGTCATGTTTCTTTATCAGACAGGCTTTATAGCTATTGTTTTATCTTTGCATTATATACGCCCCGCCGCAGTGGTCTAGTGGCTAAGGTACTCGGCTGCTGACCCGCAGGGCGTGGGTTCGAATCCCGGCTGCGGCGGCTGCATTTCCGATGGAGGCGGAAATGTTGTAGGCCCGTGTGCTCAGATTTGGGTGCGCGTTAAAGAACCCCAGGTGGTCTAAATTTCCGGAGCCCTCCACTACGGCGTCTCTCATAATCATATAGTGGTTTTGGGACGTTAAACCCCACATATGAATCAATCATCTTTGCATTATATATATATATATATATATATATATATATATATATATATATACTATCACTTAAACAACTTCACGTTTAATGAAAATGGGTTCTGATATTGCCCAGATTCGAGCATGTATTAATATTCCTGCAAAAAAAAAAAGAGCCAGGTTCCTGTTATAAATTGCACAGGGGAATTTATTCCTCATTTAAACCCGCGTACTTTTCGACATACACTGTTATCTTTTCTTTACTTTTTCAATTTTTCTCACCATTTATTCCCTCCTTCTGGGGTTTTCCAACGCTGCGATCTTTTATAAACGCATGCTGTCAGAAGAAGCATCGGAATATTGTAAAAACATGCCGTCACAACTGAGGTTCGACCCCGCGACTACACATCCGGAGGAGTTACCAAACTTCCGAGCAGAGGAGTCTACTACTGAGACGGATGAAAAATTATGGACCACCTCCCCGAAAGGAACCATAATAAAATGTGAAGCAGCAGCGAAGAGCACGGCGTTGGCCCGGTTGAAACGGGCGTCGATGCGGGTGCTGGAAGAACGGTTAGAAGTGAAACTCGGTCTAGCGTTTACCCGAGTGAACGTTTGTTTGAAACGCAAAGACACAGGAGGTGGGTTGCCTGTAATTTTCATCGCAGGAAGATTGTTCACTCGATGTGTGCTCGAACGTTACGAGTGGTGGAGAGAGAGAGAGTGAAGCGAGAGAGATGCCACGTGGCGAGCGGTGACAGGCTAGGGAGAGAGTGACGTCATCGCACGCGCACCGCGAGGGAAAGCGGGACCTACTTGGCACGGCCTCAACACCTGCGGCCAGGGGAGCGTGGCGTGGATGGAGGGATAACGTTACACGGGCTAGACAAAGGTCTGGTTCGCATCTAAAAGTTCACTTAGTGGGCGCGCTGATGGACGTGGCCAAGTCGCAATCGAATACAGGCTTGTTCGCAAATGTTCGCCCTAAATATGTCCAGCAAGCGCACACGTTACTGAACTTCCTCTTCTAGTTAGTTCAGGTGATATAATGATTTCTGAGGTTTCACGTCCCAAAACTATGGTATGATCAATAAAGACGCCGTAGTGCAGGGCTCAGGCAATTTCAACTACTTGGGATAATTTAAAGGGAGGAGGAGGAGGAGGAGGAGGAGGAGGAATAAATGAGGAAGGACAGCGAGGTTAGCCAGTTCTCAGACCGGCTGGCTACCCTGTACTGGGGAAGGGGGTAAGGGGGATAAAGGATGAGAGAAAAGAGACGTTGTAAAAAAAAAGAGAGAAGGTCATCAGACGATCCACGACGCTGTTTACAGTCTGTCTCTAAGACCACTTGCCCGCAGAAAGCGCAACAACACTCTCAATGCCTTGCGTGCAGAGGACGGTCTCGGCCAGTGTCCTAATACCCTTTCTTCCGACAATTGGCGATTGTCTATTCTATCTAAAGCTTTCGACAGTTTTTTTCTTGGCACGCTGAACAGCGGGGACACTCGCAGAGAAGATGGGAGAAAGTCTCTGCGCAGCCACAGTTGTCACATGTCGGGCTTCTGGCCATTGCGATTCGAAACGAATAATCATTCGTAAAGGCCACCCCAATCCACAGACGGCACAAAAGTGTCTCCTCTGCTCTGGTTATTCCTGATGGAAGACGGAGCTGTAGGTGTGGGTCCAAATTATGAAGGCGGACCTTGGTGAATGCCGGTGAATTCCACTGAGCGAGTGTCAGTTCTCGTGCAAGTGATCGAAGCCTTGCAGCGGCGTCCGTTCTTGATAATGGTATAGCTACACAAGGGGCATCATCACGAGCAGTTCGGGCTGCTTCATCTGCACGGTCGTTTCCATCAATGCTGCAGTGGCCTGGTATCGATTGATATGCTATGTCATGTTGTTTCTCTATAGCCCGGTGATGAAGCAGTCGTATTTCAGCAATTAGCTGTTCGTTTGGTCCATGACGATATGGCGAGGCAATGCCCTGGAGAGCTGCTTTTGAGTTGGAGAATATTGACCATGTCTGTTGCGGTTCTTCAACTAAAAACTCCAGAGCGGCACGAATGGCAGCGAGTTCTGCCGCCGTGGATGATGTCAGATGCGAGGTCCTGAACTTTATCGTGATGGATTTCTCCGGAACTACCACTGCGCCTGTTGAACTTGTTGAAGTGACCGACCCATCCGTGTAAATGTGAATGCGTTCACTGTGTTTCTCATGCAGAAACAGTAATGTTGTTTGTTTTAGGGCCAAATTTGACAAATTTTTCTTCTTTTGCATTCCGGGGATGGTTATCACGGCTTCCAGTGGATGTAGACACCACAATGGTAACGACGGTCTTGCTGCGTGCGTGAAGTTCGTGGGAATCACCGTGCGATGTGGGGCAATAATAGAGCAGAACGCAGAGCCACGCTCTGCGTTCTTAAATTTAAAGGGACACTAAAGAGAAACAATGACTTGATTTAGATTAACAAAATGAACTTTAAGAACCTTAATGTCATATGCGTCGCTATTATAAGCTCATTATTAGTGAAGAAAATCAAGGTAAATGTTTTGATTTTTAAATTTCGCTCCAAAACATCCGCTCGGGGCGTCGAAAACGCTATCGAATGTATTTTTCGTATTTTCACATTAGCTCGATGAAATTTTCTGAAACTTCGCATGCTAGGTCTATGTCACTCACAGATGAAAATGGACTTAATTTTTATTGATTAGAAGCTACGTAGGATCCAGTAAACACCTTCGAAATTTCCTTTATGACGGCGTTAAGGGCGGGCTTCTCCACGCGGTTATTCTTTTCTCGCGTTTTCTCCTTTACAAAGCGTCATCTCGTAGTGGTGTTTTCTGGATTCGAAAATCCAACACTAATGTGCGAAAAATTGTTTCGCTCTTTAGTGTCCCTTTAACGTGCACCAAAATCTAAACACACGGACCTCTAGCACTTTCCCGCCATCCTAAATGCAAGTGCCGTGAGCGGGATCCCATCCCGAGGCCTTAGAGTCAGCAGTTGAGCTGCACCGCGGCGGAGTTGGCTCGTGATCACACCGCGCGGAAAACTAGACTGTGTTACAAAATTTCATTGCAATCAGTGCAAATAAGTTTCTCGATGTCAATGAGCCACTCATTGTGGTGGCTATAAGCGCTTCAGGAACGACTTCAACAGCACTGCAGTTGTTCGGAGCGATGCACCAAACTTCGCTTCACCTTGAAAACACTGTGGAGTGAGAGGAAAAGAAAAAAATCAACTGACGCAAGGTTGGAACGAAGGAAGAACGCTCTGCTACGCAATCCGGGAGTATGGTGTTCCCTTCATCTCCTCGCGTTCTCCCATTCATTGAACCGTTTCCGCCGAAGCACAAACGCCGGTGGCGCCGCCACAACTCTTTTTCGCTCAGTCCGCGGTTGGTCGAAGGAGACATCCCTATCTCAGCGGGGCACCGGCGCGCTCTCGGCGTATATCGCTTAGCCGCAATGCATATGAACCAGAAGTGACGCTACTTAATTCTCCGCACCACCCTCTCTTGTCTCTCGGCCGATGTGCCACACAACTTGCACACCTTCGCTGGACGACGCCGTCGTAAGCCCTCACCATCTCAGCATCTCTGGAATCCTGTCGCTCATTCGCCGCTCCACAGATCGTTTCCGGGCTGCGACGTTCGAAGGTGGCTGATTTACGTGATGGTGTGCGTCTGAGTTTGCTAGGCTGGCGCGTCAGGCGAATACCACCTCTAGTCCTGGACCAAGTGTATTCGTCCTCTTTCGAAGCAGCCATGGTGGCGGGCTCTTCTTTTTTTCGATTCTCTTTATTTGCTCAGTTGATGTGGGCATAGTCTGGACTCGATCCCGCAAATTTTTTGAGGTTATTTCATAATCTGGATGAACGTCGATGTACGTGGCTCGTCCCAAATAATATAGGTATTCGTGTAGACAAGGAGATAAAGAGGAAAGTGCAGCTGTCGCCAACGTAAAATACGGAGAGGTGATGATTCATTGAGGCCGGATTTATTGGCACTAAAAAATCTGGTTTTGGTCTCCAAAAACAGGTCGGCAAAACATAGCCTTTAGGCCCCCAAAATTGTAACTATATGCACAATGAACTTTTACAGAGATTCTAATTTTCGAAGAAATACGTGAGTGAGCTGTGTCTGCGACAAGAAAACAAGAGGAATGTTTTAATTTATAATGATAGAAAGGCGCCATTGGTCTAGCATAGCCATGTAGTTTTTTCCCACAGGGTTTGCAGAGCACGTTCTATTCTTCTATTGTCCAGCATGGTGAGTTAAATGTCCACCATCTAATAAACACGCTCATGTATCTATTTTTTTAGGCATGGCTAAGAAGGTAACACAGGAGCAAACAGACAGACCGTTAATAGAAAGTGTCTTTAGCCTCGTATTAATCGGGTCTAATCACACAAGGTCAGTTTCTTCTCTGTCTGTGAGCACCAAAAAGTGCCCCTCCCCAGGTTAGATTATTTCGATAGGCAACAAAAATACATGAAATGGGCACTCGCAATCTTGTCTGCCAAGATTTACAATGCTATGCGCCCCGGAAAGACGCGAAATGACACACTGAACGCCGCTTGCCGCTCATCTTACCGGAGTGCACCCCAACGTGGTTTAGGGAAGGTTCCAGCGTACGTCAAAGTAGCTGCGAGAATGATTCGACACGACGTGTGTAATTTGTGCAATCTTTTGCTTGGATACCAGTATGACGGTTGATAGAAATATTAAAACATAGGAACGGAATCTGTGCACGTTATTTATATTTTTTTACTGTGTGTTGAGCGAGGTGCGAGGCCGAACTGCCTTCATTTCGCTTGGGTCGGTGTTCTCACCCTTCTCGCATCGTGCCGCAACGCTTGGCGTGTTTTGGTGCATCGTCCCTCAGAATAGTCCCAGGAGTGTGGTGCTGTGTATTATGGTAAAAACACGTAATCCATACTAGCCTCCCTGAACGTGTGTGCATAGAGGGATCAATCCTTCAATAACAGGCAGTGCCACACAGAGAACACCGAAATGACACAGCACCGCTTGCGTGTACCACCTGGCTTGGGCATACCGTGCGAACGTAATCTTGCATGTTCGCCAAGTGTCGACGCGTAGAGTCATATGATCTTCCAGTTCCGAGTTGCTCCGACACCGAAGAAGGCCGGGAGTTCGGCTTGCCGAGCGCACACAGTACGAGTGTCAAAAATTTCAAGCTCACCTCCTCTCATCCTGCTTTCATAGCTCGTAATAAATGAATTTGAAAAATTATTGTAGTACAAAGCTTTTCATTGCGCACGCAAGAGCTTCCCACTGTCTAACTAAAATTTCTGATGTGACCTAATGAAGCACCCTTTCAGAAGTAAATCGGACAAAAAAAAAAAAAAACACGTGTACATTGATTTTTTTTTCACCCATGCTCTATTCTTCACTTTTATTGACACTCCACGGTTTCGCATTCGTTTTCCATCATCCTGGGGCTGCACTGAAGCACCTTTCGTTCCCTACGCGTCCGAGCACCCAGCGGGGATACACCTAGCAACAGACGCGACAAGGATGAATTTTTCGAATACATGCGTAGAGGCTGATCAGCGTGAATGTTGGCTAAGAACCTCGTAGCCTTGAGAGTGCTGAAAGGAGCGTTTGAGGTGGAATATAGCTTGCACCCCATAGAGTACAGAAAGTTCAATAATGTCCGGTAACACGAATACCGGTCTCCAACTGTACCCGAAAGCAAAAATTTTAGGTGAAATAGTGTTCGTGTAGGCATTTATAGGCACTTATAGAAATTTATGTGCAAGTGTCAAAAATAGGCATTTATGGCCGCTACAAAACACTTTAAAAGCCCTTCTTAACCCCTAATTCATTGCTCATATATCGAAGTGACACGATAAGAACGCAATGAACGAAAAAGGCAGTTGCCACTAATTCTGTCTGTAGTGATGAATTCGACATCAATAGCTACCGAACGTGTAGAGGAAACTAACCGAACGAATCCAAGCAGTGAGCGACGGACGTTACGTTTTGAAGCGAAGCACTTACTACTGATCCTCAAGTGCGATCCACTCAGTTTCATTGTTATCTTCCTTCTAGATCGTTTTTCTCACGCAGCAAAGTGAACAAGCCCAGAGTTGTCGCATGTAATCGCTACTATGTTGCTAACGCTGCCGTCAGTGGAATTTTCCGCTTTCAAAACTTTCTACGAACTCTTTCGGAGTCAATTGTCTGAGTAATCACGAGGGCCCAAAAGCACGCCGTCACGAATGAGAACACTTTTTACTTGGCAGCTACGTTAAGAATGCTGCGCAAAGCATGCAGCGCATGGTCAGTGCACGGTCACTGTTCTCGAAGCAAATCCACGTGCATGACTGAGAAAACGACGGGCCGGCGCTCGCTGGACAAGGCAGCAGCACGTGAAGTGGTCTCGGTGCGATTTTCCGAAAACAAACGGGAAGCCATAAGAGCCGCCGTTATCTGCAGGGGTCGTAAAAAAAGTCTACAGTGGCTCTCTTTTCTCCCTCTCGCTTCCGAGGAAGAGAGACACGCCGGGTCGCCGTAACAAAGCTCGCTCTCTTATCAACATCAAAGGGTTGCGCGCGGCTCCAATTAACGGAAGGATTGAGCCCGGCGGGTATAAGCAGCGCGACCGCCGGACCCACACGTGTGTGTCCTTATCCAGGATTTCACACGAAATGGAAGGCGGTGTGAAGGCGTATATAACACCGGCTCACTGTTGCCCCCTTCGCTTTGATCGCGCCGCCGGACGAGCCCGACTGGCCACGGTCGCGTTTTCGTTCCGGAAAGCGAGACATACTGCAATACATGTTAATGGATGAAACCGTTAAAAAAAAAACACGGATTTACTACTGCTGGCCGGGGTTGCCTAATTGGGACCAACAGTCCAGTCGACCACCTCGCTGGAAAAAAATCGCACGAAAGTTGGTATTTATGTGTTCTGACGGGGTACATCATGTTGATCGCAAGCACATGCAGCCCGTATGTGCTTGTGATTAACGTGATGTGAACTGATGTTTGTCTTCGTGGCTGGGTGAACATGAGGGATGATGAGCTGTTGTGTATGTACAATGGTAGCGGTCATCACATATGCATACGTCGGCGTGTGTTCTCATACGCGCTGTAAAAGCCATTATAACAATGACGCGACTGAGTGTCGGTGTATCGAGGCTTGAGGCCAAGGTGAAAACTATAACGTTGGCGTGGATAGTGCTATGCTTAAGATACCATCGTGATTTTCATGGCGTTGCGAGCATCGGCAAAATTGTCCGCAAGCTTCAGATCAAAGGCGGTGTTAGGCATTATTTCGTGCAAGTGGCGTGTCAGGTGGCACGAATGCGCATTTTTCACGGATGAGAAGCTTACCATCCTCCTCATTTAGCTTTTTTTTTTGTGAAAGCAGACGACTAGATATGTAAGCCTTGAAACAAAATATTAACACCGGAAGGTCTTTGCAACGGAAAACGCCGGGACTCGGCGTTATCCGTTTTCACAAGCCGTGCCATAAACGGCACATCAGAGTTACCACGAAAACGCTGTCTCTAAAAGACTTGCTGATTGGCTCCTCAGTCACTGTGCGAGCCTTTTTCGGTTGAGATACCTCTGCGAACTAGGATTAATATTCCTTTGCAAAAACTTGTCTATAAATATCTATCTATCGTGCTTGGCTCTATATCTATCTTGGCTCTTACGTGGCACCACCCACAACTGTATCATGGGATGATTCACGTCACCCCTGAATGTAAATATGGCTTCGGAGTCTGGCCTGTCCGGTCTCAAACGCACAGCCTTTACCGAATGATCTCAAGTCGCGCAACCATTAGGCTTTATCATTTCCGAGGATGGCATAATACGCAAGAACACGGAAGCGCAGAGAAGACGCAGCGGCCGACATAGTGCACTATTTGTGTTTCCATGTGTATTCACGGACGCTCGTCTATATGCGCTACGTTAGTTCTTCAAGACATTATTCTTTTGGAAAGCCCCACCGTCGTGGTCTAGTGGCTAAGGTACTCGGCTGCTGACCCGCCGGTCGCGGGATTGAATCCTGGTTGCAGCGGCTGCATTTCTGATGGAGGCGGAAGTGTTGTAGGCCCGTGTGCTCAGATGTGGGTGCACGTTAAAGAACCCCAGGTGGTCAAAATTTCCGGAGCCCTCCACTACGGCGTCTCTCATAATCATATGCTGGTTTTGGGACGTTAAACCCCACATATCAATCAGTCAATTCATTTAGAAATCGTCATTGCGAGCCTGTGACCCATAATTTTTTCAATTAGACGCAACGTATCCAGCAATATTGAGATATAATTGCTTTTAATATACGTCACTAGACATAGGTGATAGTGACAATAGAAGAAAAGCGTTGTCATATAGAGATCCGTATCCTCGGATAAATGAAAGAAAATTTGATGAACACTTGCCGGTAATATTTCTCAAAATTTGAAGTTATTCGACTAACTCCGATATTAAGAGGGCGTTTTCAACGTTCAAATGGCCATTTTCCTAGTTCAGGATCATCCGCCGAAAACAGCGCACCTCAGCAGCAACTTGCGTATATTACAACAAGGTCTAAAGCTGTAACACAAACGCGGGTGTAACGTATTTGAATAGTTGTGCTTGTGTGCATATGCGTGAAAACATTCCAGACATCTAAAATCCATTTAGTCTCCGCATGTTATCTTGTTAAGTAGAATTTGTTATGAGATTTTGAAGTAATAATAATAATAATAATAATAATAATAATAATAATAATAATAATAATAATAATAATAATAATATAATAATAATAATAATAATAATAATAATAATAATAATAATAAATCTTTATAGTTTGTAAAGATGAGGCAAGCTGGAAGAGAAATCTAAGAAGCAGAAGCAGAAGAAACAAGGGCTAGTCGAGCTGCTTCTCAGATTTCTCTTCCAGCTTGCCTCGCCCTTGTTTCTTCCACCCTCCCACACACAAAAAAAATACTATTTCGCGTATTTACAGCAGTGCAAATCAACAGTAGGATTCACCGAGTAAATGAACAGGAAGTCAGAATAAAGGAAAAGGATGCAGAAACGTGATTATCGGCAACAATGCCAAGCATATTTTTATAAAAATGAACGAATACGTTGCAACAACCAGTAATGCAAAATTCAACGCCGAATTTCAGAGAAGCAGAGTTTCACGAGAAATCATGTCCAATCAACACCAGATTTCTCCAAAAAAGTTGAAAACACCTAAAAACACCTTACGAATTTCAAGAAAAATAAGCTCTTAAAACACCAATCCCTAGTTATATGCCACGTTTTGTGACGTGTAATCGTTTAGATAGATAGATAGATAGATAGATAGATAGATAGATAGATAGATAGATAGATAGATAGATAGATAGATAGATAGATAGATAGATAGATAGATAGATAGATAGATAGATAGATAGATAGATAGATAGATTGATAGATAGATAGATAGAACATAAATACAATAATGCCAAGGAAACTATAGGGGAAGTTATTAAACACCGAATCGTAATGTAAATGTGAAGAAACACGACTGGGTGAAAAGATAATTTGCCATGGGTAGGAACCGAACCTACGACATTCGAATAACATTCTTCACTTTTACATTACAATTCAGTCTAATCACTTCCCTGATACCTCACTTGGCATTATTGTCTTTTAGATCTCATTCATAATGGGTCATAAACACGAAAAAACAAGCCCTCATGTATACACTTCTTTCCCTTATATATTATGTATGTCTAAATTTAGTTACATATATATATGTGTATATATATATATATATATATGTATATATATATATTTATATATATGTATATATATATATATATATATATATATATATATATAATATATATATATATATATATATATATATATATATATATATATATATATATATATATATATATATATATAGTTGAAATACGTCAAGGAAAATATACTGAATGGAGAGGGGCACAGTTACGCGCGTCTAACGAGACCAGCAGCCGGCGCATGCGAACAACCATTAGGCTGCAAAAGCATTGGCGGTCTCTAAAACAAGCGGTGGTGCTCTCGATAACGAGTTTTCGGGGCAACCGAGCTATGATGGTTTCCCGCTACTGCTGCTCATCGCCACCGTTCGCCTACTCCTTCAGACGCCGCGGAATGAAGCGAAACGCCCACCTCACTTCACACACGCGCACATTCCTGCACCATCCTCGCGATTCCGAGGAAGCATAGAGAGAAAGAGAGTGAGAAAGGACAGGTCACAGCGCCGCCGTCTGTCGGCTCCGAGGATGCTGGCGTTCGGTTAGTTGGCGCCTGTGGACCTGTCATGTCTAATCTAGCCGCCATTGGTTTTGTTTTTGCTTTTTTGTTTTGATATTCAGTGCGAAATTACGGGATGCCTGTTGTCATGGTTACAATGTTGCCGACTCTTACGCACGGCGTGAGACATGTGGAAAGGCGGTGGGTAATGAGCGAACTTCACAGAAAGTGCGCCGTGCTTGTATGTGTGCAGTGGTAAAGCTAGCACTTCTAAACCCACAAGATGCATGGCTGTGTATATGTATATATATTGTTTTTCTTTCGCAATATTTTTATAATATCAGACAAGATGGCAAAGAAATCACTATATGAACTTGTCCATCGATTTTTGATTTTATAGAATAGAAAAGAAGGTACAAGCCATCGAGAAAGAAAAAAGTTGGTGATATTCGAACGTGTTAGGCCCGTCATATGCAGGGCTTCATACATTGCATCTTCGTTAGAACAGGTATTAGGATGAGAAGAGAATTTGAATATATATATATATATATATATATATATATATATATATATATATATATATATATATTATCTAGCAACGTCCAGCTGAAGTAGACGAGGGTATGTGTGCTGATGTCGTGCTCACGTGGTCAAGGAGAACCCAGGCTAAAATTTGTGGTATTCTCGTTTTAAATGTCACTGCTCTTCTGAATTTGAGAACGGAGAAGAAGGAAGAAGAATAAAGGGGAAAGGCAGGAATGTCACCTGTACGTGCGTCTGGTTTGTTGTTCTACGCTGGGTGAAGGGGATTATGTTTTATAAGTAAATATAGCGCAACTTGGAAATCCCTCGCAACACTCGCACATTCACACTCTTGCACTCGAGAAACACGCATCGGACGATTGTGTGAATGTGTGAGTGTGCCAAGAAATTCACAAGTGGCGCTATATTTACTTACAATATAACAAATTACCCACTAGCCCAACAACAAATTCTAATAATCTGATTAAGAGATGAAAATATAAGGAGATAGAAAGAAGCAATCAGAATAGGGAAAACTCGCGTGAGTTTGAACAACACTGTTGCATTCCATTCCCGGCAGGAGACGAGGTGTCTCCTGACGGGAAGGGTACCAGAGTCTTGGAAGAACGCTAACATCATCTTAATACATAAGAAAGGGGATGACAAGGACTTGAAGAATTACAGGCCGATCAGCTTGCTCTCTGTAGTATACAAGCTATTTACAAAGGTAATTGCTAACAGAGTAAAGAAAACATTAGAATTCAATCAACCAAAGGAACAAGCAGGATTTCGAACAGGCTACTCAACAATTGACCACATTCATACTATCAATCAGGTAATAGAGAAATGCTCAGAGTATAACCAACCACTATACATAGCCTTCATAGATTACGAGAAGGCGTTTGATTCAGTAGAGATATCAGCCGTCATGCAGACACTGCGGAATCAGGGCGTAGATGAAGTATATATAAACATTCTGAAAGAAATCTACAGGGGATCAACTGCTACCATAGTGCTTCATAAAGAAAGCAACAGAATACCAATCAAGAAGGATGTAAGGCAGGGAGACACAATCTCCCCAATGCTATTTACCGCGTGCTTACAGGAGGTTTTCAGAAGCCTAGAATGGGAACAGTTAGGGATAAGAGTTAATGGAGAATACCTTAGTAACTTGCGCTTCGCCGATGACATTGCATTGCTGAGTAACTCAGGGGACGAATTGCAACTCATGATTACGGAGTTAGACAAGGAGAGCAGAAAGTGGGTCTTAAAATTAATCTGCAGAAAACGAAAGTAATGTACAACAACCTCGGAAAGGAGCAGCACTTCGAGATAGCTAATAGTGCACTTGAAGTTGTAAAAGACTATGTCTACTTAGGGCAGGTAATAACCGCAGAGCCTAACCACGAGATTGAAGTAACTAGAAGAATAAAAATGGGGTGCAGCATATTCGGCAAGCACTCTCAAATTATGACATGTAGATTGCCACTATCGCTCAAGAGGAAGGTATATAACAGCTGTATCTTGCCGGTACTTAGCTACGGAGCAGAAACCTGGAGACTTACAAAGAGGGTTCAGCTTAAATTGAGGACGACGCAGCGAGCAATGGAAAGAAAAATAAAATGGTAGGTGTAACCTTAAGAGAAAAGAAGAGAGCAGAGTGGATTAGGGGACAAACGGGGGTTAAGGATATCATAGTTGAAATAAAGAAGAGGAAATGGACATGGGCCGGGCATGTAGCGCGTAGACAGGATAACCGTTGGTCATTAAGGGTAACTAACTGGATTCCCAGAGAAGGGAAGCGGGTTAGGGGGAGACAGAAGGTTAGGTGGGCAGATGAGATTAAGAAGTTTGCGGGTATGAATTGGCAGCAGAAAGCACAGGACCGGGTTAACTGGCGGAACATGGGAGAGGCCTTTGTCCTGCAGTGGACGTAGTCAGGCTGATGATGATGATGATGATGATGATGATGATGATGATGATGATGATGTTGCATTCCAAATAGTATTACTGGACGCATGATCTCCGGCGTATGACGTTCCACTTAAGGTAGTCAAAGTGCATACGGAGTGCTTGAAATACCTGGATATAGAACATCGCATTTTCATAAGCAAAGATAACATTGCCATATAGGTATACGCTGAAATCAAGAGGGCTAACAAAACCAGATCGGCCACGTAGAAGAAAAACGCTTCTTGAATCTATGACAGGATGACCGTGCTTGAGTCAGTCACTGAACTTTATTCGTAAATTGTCCTGAGGAGCCGGACACAATTCTTGATGGTTTCAACAATGCAGCAATAGGGTGAAGTGTTGGTTTTCACTCGAACAGTATTCTTTGCTACTAATAAAGTTTCACAACCAACCAACCAATCCACCTGCGTGGAAGTGTATGCGAGGTGTCGAAATCTTCGTCATTTTTTTTTCATTCCTCATCTTTGTTCCTCTTTCTTCCCTCTGAGCTTTGTTTCGTCTGTTTCTTCCCTCCTCCCGAAAGAGTGAGCAGACAGGCGTTGTGCCCCTCCAGGTGGCAGTTGTCACCTTGCTCTCTCCCTCTTTCCTCGGTGTCCACGTTTGTCTGAGTATGCAAATAAATAAATAAATGGTACGCAGAGTGCATTCATACATAACTAGATTACCTAGGTACTCAGGTATACTAAACACCCTACCCATGTACATTACATACTACACCGCGCGTAGTTTTCATTAGCCCACCTTTCCGACCACCCAGGCATAGGATCAGGGACTGTGACATCTAAGAGGAATATTGGCGCTGAATTGAAAGCCCCCACATGCCGGCCCGGGGGCCATCGACTCGCCCACACAGACGCTGTGGAAGCCTGTCGAGGAGGGAGGAGCAGAGCGGGTGCGAAGCATCCTGCGGAACGACCAACGAGCGATGTTACGGACGTCGTTACCGTTCGCGGTCGGGGGGCCCGGCGGAGCGCTCGTGCTGAGACGCCTCGCAGACCGCGATCATTGCGTAGGGATGAATGAATGAATGAACAACTTTATTTATCCCTTGTTAAAGGGAAGGGGGCAACAGGAAAGGGTGTGGTGGGGATGAACTACTTGAAGTAGTCCTCCTCTACCCTCTCAGCCCACTCCAGGATGGCCTCCTGGGTAGCGGGCCTCGAGCTGCGCAAGGCAGCCTCCCACTGCTCCTCACTAGAAATTAGGCGTTTCAGGAATGGGGGAAGAGGGTGCTTAGGGCAGCGCCACATGATGTGGTTCAAGTCTGCTGTGGAAGAGGCACAAAATTTACATGAGGGGGAAGGATAACAGGATGGATGAATGCGGTGTAGGAGGTAAGGCGAAAGAAAGGTGCGAGTCTGCAGCTGTCGCCACAGAATTTCGCACCTGCGTGAAGATTTGCGCGTGAGTGGCGGGAAGGTTAATCGCTCTAAACGGTAGTGTGTGCGTAGGAAACCCGCTCGGCGCGCTTCACTGGCGCACGGACCGTCGGCGGGGCGGAGATGCAAAGAATGTATAACGAAGGCCCTCTTGTTGGGCACTGTTTAACGCGCTTTGCCTGTTCTTACTTTAAGTCAACTAACCGACAGATCATGGGAGAGACCTCATCAAACTTCGCGTCTCTCACTCATCCATTCTCGCCCCTTGATTAGCACGTACTCAGTTTTGCCGGGGCGCCTATTCGCAGACAGCTTGGAAGACGACGGGGAGCCTTTTAGCGGCGAGGCCGACGCCCCGGGATCGTTGTCCGCGCGCGCCACCCTGGCGCTCGATCCATGTGCGACACAGGCAGGTGTGCGGAACAGGGCACACGTGCGTTTCCCAAGCGACTTGTATTGTACTGGATCAAGCGCCCCGCGTTGTCCACGAATCTGTGACGGTGTTTTGCGCGTCTTCGTTCACCTATCTGCCAGATTCATACCCTTCAATAAGTATAGGACTTCTTTTTTTGTGTGTGCGCATTTCCTTCTATATCATCTTTTTCCTTGATAAGCAGCCGGTGGCCCCATGAGTATAACTCGAGGCGAGGGCGCCAGAAATCGCGACACAGTGAAACTTCGCTATAACGAACTGCAACATAAATTAAGATTTGCGGTATAACGAACTATTAAACTTTTCACAACTTCATATTCATAGAACACAATGTACATTCAAACTCATTACAAAGAAACGTGTTACACAGGATTTCAAAATACCTATGTGTCAGTGCTGCGCCTGTGTGCTCACATTTAGGTGCACGTTAAAAAACTCCAGGTGGTCGAAATTTCTGGAGCCCTCCACTACAGCGTCTCTCATAATCATATGGTGGTTTTGGGACATTAAACCCAACATACCAATCAATCAATCAATCAATCAATCAATCAATCAATCAATCAATTAGCGCTACGCCAGAAAAAAACTTGGGTGGTAAATTCAAACGTCTGCTGGAGCCGGTGGTAATATGGTTAAGTTGCACCTGATTTTTTCAGAAGAGTTATTCTAAATTACCCCAGTGCATTGGACTTTCACTTCTGTAATGACGCGTCATGTTCCGCCGTTGTTAAGAGCCCTTTGTCGGCGGTGCATCATATCACGTCCCCCGGATCACAGATTCGAAAATACTGTTAATTTAGGCGTGAAGCTCCTTAAGGCATGGATGGGTCTGTTCATCCCTCGTATATACGTAGTAGTACGTATCCACCGATGGCACATACCCGTTCTAGAGCGGGTATCTGCCAGAGGGTATGTGAGATGGGAGATGGCGGTACTTGGAATGTTCACTAGATGGACGCGCGGACCGACGGACAGACAGACTAGCAGATGTACAGATGAATGGATAGACGCGTGGACGTAGGGACGGATGGACACACTAACAGACAGACAGACACACTAGAGTGGGTATGTGCCAAAGGGGATGTGAGATCGGAGATGGCGGTACATGGAATGTTCACTAGATGGACGCACGGACCGACGGACAGACAGACTAGCAGATGTACAGACGAATGGATAGACGCGTGGACGTGGGGACGGATGGACGCATGAACAGACAGACAGACACATGGATGTACGGACTGACGGATGGACACACGGAGAGATGGACGGACGCATGGATGGACACACGGACGGAAGCAAGAACGAACGAATGAACGGAAGCACGGACGGGCTGACGGACGCGTCGCTCCACTCATCATTATTCATTCCGTGGATATGCTGTGAATTTTTTTTCGAGTTATTGAAATTATTTTGTTGAACTGCAGACGTATTGTTTAAACATTCTCGTGGCACTTCTCTGCAAATAAGATGCATTTGATGACTATGCTTCAGTAGAACCGACAGTTAGGCTGGTCGGCAATGCCTGATAACTATAGGAATCAGCGCTAAATATCGACGAGCACACAAAACAGAGAGCAGACAAAGGACTTGCGCTACTAACAACTGTTTATTTTCCCCACACCCACCACGTTTAAATTAACTTTTATTGTGTCACGCAAGCGCTACACTTCATTGGAAATGCAAAGCAAAATGTTACAGAAATGCATACACGGTATAAAACCTGCGCAAAACAAGCTGCAAGTGACAGCTGCGGGTGTTTAAACGAGCTTGCAGAAACTCAAATGCAGGGGCATGGAAAGGCACTGAAGCCTCTGATATTTATGCACCAACGTCCTTTATGGTCAGCCAGAATTCCCTGCTCTTTTTTTGGCCGAGTATCGTTGTGTGACGGAAAATTCATTCACACCAACATGTACAAATGTACGCGACCAAGCGAGCATACTTGTGCTCTTTCTTTTTTTGCAATTAGTGCCTGCCATTGAGGCACCTTTCAAACTGACCGACGTGCATTTTCCCACAGGTCATGGAAATGAAGTTAACAACTCCAACAGAAAATTCCACAAATTTGCAATTAGTGCGTGCTCCCTAAGTCTGTCAGAGAGGCATCTTTCCAACTGGCTGGCGTGAAGTTTTCCACAGGACATGGAAATGAAGATACCAACTCCAACAGAATATGGCACTGCATCCTCGCTTATAGAAATTCGCGGACAAAGTTTTTGCAGCTTATCCGGGGCATAAAAACTAAGTGAACTTCATGCCTTCTTGGCACCTTTTTGAAATCGTGTGACGGAGTGTGCATGGATGGCCCGACCACTGGTCTCCCAGTGAAACCCCGAGCTCGAGCCCGTACCCTTTTTGCTTCGTTTTCGACTCTTTGCAAGAGCGACACGGCGACTTCTACAATGACCTTAGAAGCGTAGCCTTCATGGAGCCAAAAAGTGGGTCACTTGCCAATCAAGGTTTTTATGCATGCAATATGGGCACGATATTTCAAGAGCAGACTTCATGCACTACGTACAACTCCCTCATTTAATTAGCTTTGAATGAGCCGATTTTTAAGGTAATAATCATTTCTTGGCCCAGGGGATGTACACCTAGCAAATATGATGTGCGTTTGAACGCAGTTTTAGATATAAAAACTGTAACTCATTGGAGTTGGGAGTGTCTTGCATGAAAGTAAGCCCTTGCATTTAACCACTAAAAACTTTTATAATGCCCGACACGATGTTAGGCACGCGAGAATTCCTGTGTCCGGTTGAATGTACTAAAAAGTTATCGACATATCTAAACACTTTTACAACCCCCCTCACTCCTTCCACTGAAAGCAGCATGCAAAGAAGATTCAATATCAGATAAAAAGATTCCTCACAGAACAGGTGCTTCGTATGCTCCAATGCGCCTGCCTTAAATAACGTTGCTCGTTAAAAATGCAGAAAGCTTTTTATTGGCTAGTGATTGGCTAGTGAGTCCCAGTGACCCACCTTTTGGCGGCATGACTACCCTTCGAAGGCTGCTGTAGCAGTCGCTGAGTCGCTCTTGCAAAGATATAAAGATGGAGCTGAAAGAGTTGCAACCGTGGGCTCGGGTCCGCGGTTGCACTGGGAGACCAGTGGTCGTGCCACACAGGCACGCCCTGTCGTACAGTTTCAAAAAAAGTGCCAAGCAGGCATGGAGTGCCTCTAGATTTTTTTCTGCCCCTAATAAGCTGCAGTCTTTTTTTCTCGAATAGGCGGGGGCTGAAAGTAAACGAAGATACAGCATCAGGCATGGACACCCTTTCATAGAATTCTCTGTTGGTGTTGTTTGCTCCGTTTCCATGTCCTGTGGAAAAGCGTACATTGACAAGTCCGGAAAATTCGTCATTGCCAGACTTGGGGAGCATGCCAAAATTGCACAAATGAAAGAGGAAAAGTATGCGCATTTGCAGTCACGCACATTTCTGCATGTGGGTGTGAACCGATTTTTTGTGACACTATGATACCCAGCAAAAACAAGGACCGTTCATCCCGGCTGGCCCTAAAGCATTTTCTTTTGTCATAATGAGCATTAATGCGTGTTTATGTGAGGCTTCGGTATCTTCGCATGCGCCTGAATTGGAGTTTCTGCAAGCTCATTTTATCATTCACAGCTGTCACTTGCACATTCTTATGGCAGGTGTTATAATATATGCATTTCTGGTTCCTTTTGCTTTGTGTGTCCAATGCCAGCGCATGCGAAACACCATGAAAGCTTATTTAACTCGGTGAGCATGGCGAAAATAAGAAGTTGTTATATAGTAGCACAAGTTCCTTTTTTTTTTTTTCGGCTCTCTGTTTTGCGTGCTCGTAAATCTGCAGTGCTTATTCTTTCAAATTCGCTACACCTTGCTTAAAAATTCGAATTTCAATAAAAGAATTTTTGGTGTAACGAAGCTAACTGCCGAATTCACCTACTTTTATTAATCGAGGTTTATTATACAACGTACAAAAGCTATCTTCGTATATAGAAGTTTTTTCAGAAGTGTTCCTTGGTGGATTGCTTTGTATTTGGGCTCGCTACTCTCCGTTAAGCTCTAACGCGCCGGAAACATACCATTCTGTATTTGGCTCGAAGTCATTTCATGTCAGCCGGTGAGGACGCAACATTGTGCCCAAAAACGGCACGTTTATCTCCTTCACCATGCTCGTGGTCAGAGCGGGAATCTGCGCGGAACGTCTCTTACCATGTCACGAAAAGCTCGTGTAATTTCGCCTTTGTCGTTCATATATATCAATTGCTAATGCTATTGACACAATACATTATAGAATAGCCCTGTGCAGTTTTTTTAATAATGTGCGGAAGCACTGAAGCGTGAAAAAAAGAGGTCGATTCGGGCCATCGTTGTTTACAACACGATGAATCGTGTACATATTATCATATCAATTGTTTCTTCAGCGTCTCTGCACTATTATAAATGTTTGATCAGCCATGTGAGCCATGGGCCCCTCCTTTTTCCTATTAATTTTAAACCCATGGAGCACTTATTGTTCACGGCGAAAGGAGTGGAAAAAGAAGGAGGACAAAGTTGTACTCTGCGATGAGAACTACACACGATTACGAGTCCCCAGGCCTGGCGTAACGAGGGGCGGATGTTCGCGTGAAAGAAATGTGCAGCCGCTATGTTTTCTTGATGACGTAACATCTAGATGCCGGCACCGCTACACTTGATAGGGCCTGTTGCGCATGTGGAAGGAATCAGTCCGTGACGAGCTGCTGTGCGGAGAAGATGCTGGCGTCGGTGCAAACGTAGGAGCCGCAAGTACGGAATGTGTACTATAAGCACGCGAGACGACCGATTTTCAGGCTGGCGTTACGGAATGGCGTCCTTGTGTTCATTTAACACTCTCGAAAACTCTGGCTGAGTTGTACTGACAGATGGCATTAACAAGGAGAGATGTGTGAAAGTAAGACGACACGGAGGTGAAAAACAGAAACAAAGATCGATTCTGACGGTACCAAAACGTCATTATCACTGTGACAATGTCGTACGTAACACATGCACTGTCGCAATACGTCGTACAGTTCGGTTTCTTTATTAACGAAACGCAGCGATACTCGCATTGAAGTCTGTGCAGGCGAGTGCACCAGAATCCTGGGTTCTGTACGTTAATAGACATGTACTGTGCTAATGTACGTACAGTCTCAATGGAAAAAAGAAAAAATACTAGCACAAGTGAATGGTCACCAGAACCTCAAGATTGCGACTCATGACGCTGTTGTTCACAAGCAGGCTGGTAGCTAGATTGCCAAACACATTCCATTTTCCAAATCACAAGTGGCTATAGTAGACTGACGGAAGGCAGTCCATCTTGCCGTTCGGCCATCCGAAAGCCAACAACTTAAAGAAACGGATGTTCATAGCTTATCAGCAGATGTGGCTGTGCACACAATATTCTTTCTTTCTTTTTTCCGCTGAAGTTGACAACAACCCTGTCTGTATCGCAGTTGACCAGAAAAGGCTGTTTGTGGGAGTGACCGGCCACCCTTGCTTTGAGAAATTAAACATGATTGGCATTCTCGATATCGGCGCTCTCGGGAAAAACGTAGCGCCGCGTATCGCAATCTTGCCGTTCCGGCCATTTCGACAACCTGGTCACCTGTGCCGATCTTTTTCCGTCGAGACTGTACATGCAGCACATGCAGCATATACAGCAATGTACATACGTACATAGCAATCGCTTGTAATTACCGCCGTACTGCTCGCACTATCTGAGTGATTGAGACCCGTCTCGAATGATATTGATGACGGAGACAACATCTATCAATAATCTACTCGTGCAAACTGGTTACAATACAGAAGATACCATTGACCTCTGTACTACTATATGGCAATGATTGATATGTGGAGTTTAACGTCTCAAAAGCACCATATGATTCTGAGAGCCGTAGTGGAGGGCTCCGGAAATTTTGACCACCGGTGTTCTTTAACGTGCACCCAAATCTGAGCACACAGACTTACAACATTTCCGCCTCCATCGGAAACACAGCCACCGCAGCCAGGATTCGATCCCGTGACCTGCAGATCAGCAGCCGAGTAACTTAGCCACTAGACCACCGCGACGGGGCTACTGTATGGTATAAAGGCTCGTCAATTAAAATTTCATGAAAACAGTAAAATTTTCTGCAGTCAACCAAATGCCTAATTATCGGAAGTACAAAGCGCGCAATAAACCAAGGCCGGTTACATCAATACACTTTAATTGTCTTGATTATTACATAAATAATATGCTTACTCTGCATAAGAGCAGTGCAAAAACCGCAAGATTTGTGATCCCACGACTTCGTTCTCAGTGCGACCATGCATGGCGCCAAACTACTGTGTTTATTTTGCCCAAAACGTGCTCTGCAACCCTTCCTTATTTCGTACGGCCATTACTACGACGCTTACGCAACAATATACAGTTCTCTAGCAGGTAAAATGACCAGTAAGTGACAGTTCGTTCATCGTGACGAAGAAGATGAGTTGCTTCACCCGTGGCCAGCATGCCGACTGCGGCTGAAAGCTCCCAATCTTCGGCAGCTTCCGCCATGTTTCAGTACGGCGACATTACACTCGCATTACATCAAGTTAAAACGAAGCTGTCGAGTGCCGGATCTGTTCGTAGACAAAACCACGTTCCCTGACTGAAGAAAATAGCGATGCTGACAGCGCGGCCTTGTTCCAGTCGACTGCGAACACCGTTGTGGCTCTTTTGCGTCGCACATATGCGGCGCTTCACGCTCGGTGATCTTGAGGGTTTGTCCGAAGGAGGCTATGGTCCGAATCAACCAGATCGCGCCCAATTGTGAACGAATTGACGGGAGTTTGATGGAACCAAACAGATCATACGGCGGCAGCTACAAGGGTGGACGTCCGAATCATCCGGTTCTTCGAATTAACGAGCTTTCGCTGCATACACTAATGACTGTCATACGCGTTTTTTTTAAAATTTATTTACGGAATAGCTTGTCCTCCCCTAACGACCTATAGCCTGCCTTATTACAACGAAGTATCTTGCTTTGTGACCCCTTTTTTCTTACAGCCATTCACAGCCATTACAACCATTCACAGCTAATGGTGGTGTGAGGCTCTCTGTGAACATGCGGGAAGGCTGGTGCAGCTGCCCGACGTTCCGCCGCCGCTTTTCGTTATAACGGAATGCGGTGATTTCTTCGAGGAAACGGGGGCTCGGCATGGCAACCACCCGCGCTCAAAAAGAGCGAGAGAGAGAGCGAAAGTGTACCGACAAACAGCCGCGAGAAGGCTGCGGTGGCGGGCAACACACAGTCCTTTGTACACGGTGCGGGAGGCAACCGTTAATACCAGCCTCACCTCGCATTCGTGTTACTGTGCCCTCACCTTGCCTTTTCTTTCTCTCGCTCATTCACTCCTGCAGCGCAACGCGTACAAAGAAATGACGTTGCACGATCCCGCGCAGCGTTTCGAGAAACGGTTCCTGCAGCAGGCCGCATAAACAAACGCTACGACACCACCTCCGTGTAGCGACGCCAATACAGGCCGCTCATTTCAAGGTCCGTTGGAGTTTAGGAATTCCAGGGGACACAGTCAACGAGAAGGGGAGAAAAATGCAGAGAGAAAGCGGGCAATAAGCGAGGGCGCTACCATTACCGCGGTGCTCTTTATAGACTTTTTGTGCGTGGAACGGGCATGAACTGCTGGTGCGGTAACAGCAGTGATTTATTTTTTTTTTCATGCATGCGCTGTACGACGCGTTCTCAAAGTTTTGGGCAGTCAGTTCCTTGCGTATACGGTCCACTTGGCCTCTCTCTTCTTAGAGAGCATGCTGTTCTCATTTCACTCTCTTCCCTCTGAACGAAAGTGAAAATTTAGAGGCGACTCAGACGGAATAGGTTGCTTAGGGCACCCTTAGTCTTTGCTTCAGCACAAGAACTGGAGCGTGATCACAAAAAGATTTTCTTCTTTTTTTTTTTTTGGGTAAGGGGGGAGGGGGCGTATGCAGTTTCGCTCCAACCGATCTGTGCAAGGAAAAGCATCAGTCTCGGGTTTGAATCCCGGAGAGTGCACGTCTGCGAAGCTTTTTTTTCTAAAAAAAAAAAAAAAAGCCGTTTGGTTTTTTTTTTTTTGTAGGTTCGCAATACAAGGTAGTGAAGGGCAATTGCTTTTCATTTCAGGAGCTTTATTCCTCCTGACGGACTTTCTACAGACCTCATTTAATATGGGCAAGGATCGATCAACAGCGGTTATCTAGTGGCCTGACACGACGTCGTTGGTATAAGAAAAAGAGCCGTGAAGTCACAGAAAAGTTTCAGTGAGAGTGACTGACCTAATCATCCCCATCCCACCGCAGTTACTCTTTTCCAGCAGGCACTATTTATGCCTATTTATATTATGCCTTGAAAAAGACGGGGTTCCCGTCAAAACGTCAACACAATAAACAGTTGTTATGTGAAAGCGCATCTACTTTCATATTTATAACCTTGCGGCAACCGAAGTTATCCTTCTATATATATATATATATATATATATATATATATATATAGTTGGGAAAGTATTTTTTGAACAAAAAAAGCAAAAAATATTAAAGAAATGTCAAAACAAGTGTTCATTCGTCGGTGAGGCATTCAAGGAATAGCACAGGGTGTCGCACGTGGATGATGTAAGTTAAAATGAGAAGAGACAGTAAATTAAATTGTTGAATAAGGAACCTTTGATATGCAAGGCAAATAGGCGCATGTCTTTTTCTCTCACTGTTCCTTGTCTACCACGCTGCTCTACTAGCTTAAAGAAAATACAATGAAGTGCATCGAAGGAATACTTCAGAAAGGGGCGACGTCGTGGAAGCAGGAGGAAGAAGCGACAATGACGCTTCCTCCTGTAGATAAAACAACGCACGCTATTGCGTCCCCTCCCTCGCCCTTAGAGCGCACAAGAAAAGGCGCCCGCTGAGAGACATTCAGGAGATGTGTTCACACGGAGCATCCCGCGTCATTCATTGATAGGACATGTAGATACACCGTTTCGTACATCAGCTGCAACGCTATGGATACTACAGCGAGACATTTTGCAGTAGATGCATTCGCACCAAAAATTAATTATTTGTGGGGTTTAACGTCCCAAAACCACCATATGATTATGAGAGACGCCGTAGTGGAGGGCTCCGGAAATTTTGACCACCTGGGGTTCTTTAACGTGCACCCAAATCTGAGTACACGGGCCTACAACATTTCCGCCTCCATCGGAAATGCAGCCGCCACAGTCGGGATTTGATCCCGCGACCTGCGGGTCAGCAGCCGAGTACCTTAGCCACTAGACCACCGTGGCGGGGCTCGCACCAAAAATTATTAAGCTTATGTTTTATCAACCGTAATGTGTGCTTTTTGTTTGTTTTTGTTTCTTGTCTTTCGAGGCCAAAGTGAGCAGTAGATTAAGATGATTTCAGTCTTATAAATAAGGAGATCCCGTTATTTATGCGATTTTTCGGATCCATTATGGTCTCTGTTTTCGTATCGTGGCCTCCGCGATCGATTCTGATCGCACGCAGCCGGAGCCAATCGCGGAGGCCACGTATAGAACGACGCGATCCGAGCACGAGACACGTCGACTTACACGGTTTGCTGAACGAACTTCTATAGCTTGGGCACTGTTGCACGAAGTACATAGCGAGTAAACGAAATACATAGCGAGTGTGCATGTCTATGCGTCGCGGGGCTAGGTGGCAGAGAGGGCTCGGTCCTGTCGCTTGGCTGATGCATGTAGCGGCGGCAGCAACATCCCCAGCCAGAATGCGCGCGCCGGAAGCGTCGGCATTCCATCTGCTCGCCTGCGGGCCGTCCGGCCGCCGGTCTCGCGGTGGCGGCGGTTGTTGGCATTTCCGAGAAGCGCGGCGATGATTCGGCGCGCCAAAAAGAAGCACCAGCCCGCAGCAACCCTTCGCAATGCGCGCCAAGCGCTCCGCGCCGATGCCCTTGCTGCCCCGCCTTTCCCCGCTCCTGCGTTCCTTTCTTTTTTATTTCGTTCTTTCTCTCACTCCGCAGTTATCCCGTCTCTGTTTCTCACGTAATGTGGCGTATACAAAGAGGGAGAGAAGGAAAAAGTGGCTTCCAGAGGCAACCCGTTACGTGAAGTCCGATGAGGAGCGAGGGACGCAGTGGCAGTCCCTTCCCCTTGCCTTCACGTCGTGCCCGCTGCTAGGAAAACTAGGTGTATACTGCCCCGCACCGCGCGGGACAGCGCAAACGATGACGTTAAAATTAGAGGAACGCGTGCGCACCTGTCTACGGCGTTGGTCATTTTTGGCTACCCACCCGCAAAGGTTGTAGCTGATAGCGCCACGTTCTTTCTGAACGACTTCATTGCTCTTTTGTGGTGTACGCATTCACCCGAGTGCAGACACTGCTGCGATGCCGTGATTGGACACAAAGTATTCTGTGTTAGGATGCAAAACCAACACCAGCGTGAGTGTCTGATGCGTGTTCCCTGAATTGAGGAAATCTGTCCTGGCCGATCGCGAGCAATAACAACGTGCCGAAGTTTACTTGCGAACGTTTTTCTCTTTCGAACACCAGAAACTTCAGCGCTTAATTTCGAATGATGTAGATTACTATATGGGACACTATTGTGGCATTGAGTGAACAGTTTAATTTTGTATGAATGACAAAGTGTATCACAATGAATCTGTAGAGACAGCGTAGGGGAAATCCTCAATAATAATTTTGACCTCATCGGTTGCATTACCGTACACCGTTTATGTAAACAGGCGTATGTGAATTTTGCATACGTCAAATTTACGAGTAATATATTCGAATTTATCACTGATCAAAGAAGACGGAACTCCTATGAGGTGAAAAATTTGCTAATTCTATAGTTACCAAATGTTTTAGTTCATCAGCTGGTGGTGGTGGTAGTGTTGCAACAGGCGGGGTTAGCCTGACTTAAATTGGCCGGCAATTGTTCCGTCTGAGCATCTCCTGAATAATAGCTCCGTCACTGAATGTCACACGGCCGGGAGTCTCGTAGAAGAGTCATTCCAATACTTTGCACGCTCCTTCTCGCTGCCGTAAGCCCTTCAAAGAAGGTTGCCACATGCATAGGAGTTGAAGATGTCATTTTTCGCCGCCTGCTAATCCCCATTTCTCATTTGTCTCTCAATTCCGGAAATAAGAGAGACTATACGACGAACCCGATCTGTTTCGGTCTCAGAAACTCATTTATTTATTATTTATTTATTTATTTATTTATTTATTTATTTTTTTATTTATTTATTTATTTATTTGTGGGGTTTAACGTCCTAAAACCACCATGCGATTATGAGAGACGCTGTAGTGTAAGGCTCCGGAAATTTTCACCACCTGGAGTTCTTTAGCGTGCACTAAAATCTAAGCACATGGGCCTACACAATTTTCACCACCATCGGAAATCTCAAGAACTTTGTTAGTTACTCTCCAAGTAAAGAGCAAAAAAAACTATTGTTGGGGGGCGTTCTCGATTGTGAAGTGCGCTACAAACATTTAAACCAATGATAGACAGGATACTGGGAATCCTTAAAATGAAAAGGCCTGCCTTCAACGTCATCGACATTGCCATCTTACCATCCAGCTTCTCTCATCTGTTCATACTTTTAGACGAACTTCCCATGTGCCTAGCAAA
This sequence comes from Rhipicephalus microplus, assembly GCF_013339725.1. NCBI lineage: Eukaryota > Metazoa > Arthropoda > Arachnida > Ixodida > Ixodidae > Rhipicephalus > Rhipicephalus microplus. The sequence continues at coordinate 37,903,274 of NC_051170.1, forward strand.
ACAGGTTTCCAGGTCATTAGTAAGAAGCATATGGCATATTTATCACCATACATTAGACGCTGCAATTATATTAAATGATGCCCATGTGAACTCGACCACATGAAAAGATGTTCGTGTCGTGTTGAATGCACATGTTAGTGTTTTATTGAACTTAGCTACACGTGCGTATTAATAGCCTTTCATAGTTACACTTTGTTTGGTTTGTTTACGTTGTTTTAGATACAGTGTCTTGTTTGTTCTTGCAATATGCTAATGTATTTATGAGAAAATAGGCAATAGAAACGCATAAACTATGCATTAAAATAACCTGCTACGATGTAGCTATTAAAGAACAATAATAACAACACACTGCAAGGTAAAACTCTGCCACGCAAAAGCAAATCTTTTTTCTCTTTTTAGTGACGTGTACGAGATGTATTCGAACATGTTTCTTTTATCCGTGACCTATGCGGGATGTATTCTGATATAGTTTTGCATTTTCGTTTTGTTATTTCCATATAGTGTGCGTCTTGAGCGTACAGTGTGAAACTTGTTTCTACATATATTCTTTGTACGTGCCAGATATGTAACACCAACTCCTGTCTTGGCACTTGGGCTGACAGTATGAATAAATAAAAAAAATGAAGCATATATGTCGCCCGCGTATAATTAGGTAATACAGCAAAAAAAAAAAACTTTTTTTCTTGTTTTTTTCACGAAATCAAAAACTCGCGTTACGGCAAGCACGGGCAAGCAAACGTGAGCCGCTCCGAACACAGTTTCTCTCCGAACCGGTATTCCGTGCAGTTGCGCAAGCCTGCGTAATCTACCGAACCCGAAAAGGTTCCCGCAGGTATTACTTGGAAAGGGGTGAGAGGCGGACGTCGCGCGGGAAATCCCCGGCCGGTTTTGTGTCTGCTGCGCTGGGAATCAGGAAACTCGAATGGCGCGCCGATCGACGCGGGCTACGTTTCCCTGAAGGGGCGAAGCACCGATTGTACGCACATGCACGCATACATATCTTTGCAGGTACAAGTGAAGATGGTCGGACGGCAGTTACAGGATTGCACGTTGCCGGTGGCTTGCATCGAAGCAGCTCGTACAGAAAAGGAGGGGCTCGCGCGCACTCGAGCAATGAACCCATCGGCGTGTATTTTTGTTGCCTCTCGAGGTCGCTACGCTCGCTTTTTTTGTTGTTTTTTTCGCCAGAGAACGACCACGTTTACATATACCGACGGTCAAAGGCGAGGGCTTCGTTTACGTATCGAGTCGATGAGACGACGACGTCGTATAGACGCATTCCACCGCGTACTGCGGCACCGTGTACATTATACGGGCATCGGATGCCTCGCTGGCGCGCTTGTTTGAACCCACCACGAATTCGGGGGTCCACTGTTGCACACGTGAAAGAAATGAAAGGAAAGAAGGAGGGGCTTTTTGTGTGGAGGGAAAAGTGGCGAGGAGGATTATGAAAAAAAAGGTTACGTTAAGTAGAAATGCCAGTCCGCCCAACAGGCATTCACGGCATCTTCGCGGCTTTCCGGTTTCAAATCGTAACGCATTTCCGGTCTGCGCAGAATGCACGTTCGGTATTGTGAGCGTGGCGTCTTCAAAGGGTACACCGGCGGCTACACCGGAGACGCTGTCTCCCGAGTAGAGAGTGCTTCGTAATTTAGGATGCGTGTTCCTTTGTTCATTTTTTTTTATATACACCCTCGGCTTGCTTCGTTTAGTGGAGGCGAGACTGGTTGCTTATACGAATTCCAGCCACGCTTACCGAATTCCCACGCCGGGGATGGTGTGGAATGTTGTGCATTTACGTGAAACACGAACTACCTTTTGCGCAGACAGAGTTCCTGTCATTGTCAGAAAAAAAATAAAAAAAATGATTGAGCAGAAGACTTTTTCTGAAAAGTAAATGCTAGACGCATATTTTTCTACTGTTGCTTGGCAGAAACGACCTAGTGAACACTGCTCCAACAAGGTTCTGCATAATGATTTCTGGGATTCCCCACGAGCGCTTGCAAGTTATGGAGTTCCACAAGCGCCCTTTCTTCGACCCTATGTAAACAATGATTCTAAATGATTCGTTGATTAAAAGCATCCAGGCTTTAAAAATATTGTTGTGATTTTTTTCTGTCATGTCTAGTTGTTAGAGTTACTGTTTTGCCGTAGATGCTCAGTTGTGTTACCTTTGCGAGCTGAATGTACCATAAAAGATACCACACGCTGAAGTGGGAAAAAACAACAAATCAAATATTCACTCCCTGAGGTTCATTAACATGCACAAGATGCAGAATACTTGATTTATTGCATTGTTCCTCGATCAAAACGCAGCCAGGTTGAACGTAGTCGAACCCGCGACTTCGTATTTTCAGCAGCGCGGAACTCGGTACTGCATAGGTTGATGGGGTTCCGATGATGGTTAAGACTGAAAACAGCTTACAACAAAATACACAGTCACAAACGACATATCGAGCTGTCATACAGTGGCGTAACTAGGGGGGGGCAAGGGGGTACAAGTGCCCCGGGCGCCACTAGGGAGGGGGCGCCAAGCCGAGTCCTCGGGTTGGCGCCCCCTGGAAAGGTTGTCAATGTTTTTTTCCGTAAAACCGCCTGGAAGGGGGGAGGGGCGAGGTTGTAATGTACGACTGGAAGTGGGGATGGTGGTGAAGGAAAGGGTTGCCGCAATGGCTTTTGCATCGGGAAAAGGATCCTCTATTTTCATTTTGCTGCGCTACCTCCGTGCCTTCCCATGACCCTCGGCTAAGCTTTGTTTTGTGCTCCGCAGCACTGGGTTAGATGAGTTTCAGCGAACCCCACCAGCCTCCCAAACCACTTACTGAAAGCTTCCCTGAAACCAACCACGTACGTAAACAAAATAAAATAAAAAAGTTCGAATGCACCTTTTTGAGTAAGAACAGAAAACTCCAACGAAATAGCCGATCGTCCAACGACTAATCGTCCACGCAGCGGCGGAAGGAAGGGCGAATATAATCCGTGACCTCGGCACCAAAGGCTAAACAAAGGCGTTTATTCGCAGAGTTCTCTGGAGGAAAGACGGAGAAAGCGTGACACGACGGCGACGTTTGTTGATTCCCTGCATCGCGGGCGCCAGCAAAGCAATAGAAGGGCGGGGGTCAACGTTTCCCACATGCCATCCACCGCCATGGGCAGGTTCATCCTTTGGCCCAAAGAACACGCACCTGCGAAAAAAGCGCAGAGCGTAGTGTACCCGACAGCATGTGCCGACTGCCCCGCTTCGTACGTTGGAGAAACCAAGAACTTCCCTGAAAGAATGCGGCCGCACAAGGATGACCTCCATCAATGGAACAGCGAACGGAGCGAAACGGCAGAACACTCCGACCAGTTTAACCCCCATACCAGACCCGAGGGCGCGGTGTCTAGCTGGTTGCTTTGTTTTGTACTCACCCTGCATTCCTTGGGATGCACAAATAGCGCGAAAGCTTAGGTACGAGAAACTTGGGCCTGGGAAGCGCCCGTGCCGTCAAGATTTTTGCAGTGTGGACTGGAAGAGAACAATGACGGGTAAGGGACTTCCGGAAGTTTGAATAAAAAAAGAAAAATACTATACAAAAACGCGGGCGTAGCTCATCGAAATCAGAACTGGTGGCCCTTGGCCTCCGAAATGGCCCGCCGCGCGCCAGTAGGCAATCGCGGAAGCCTACATTAGCGCTAATAATAATAATAATATAATAATAATAATAATATTATTTAATATTATTATTATTATTATTATTAATATTATTAATATTATTATTATTATTATAATTAATATTATTATTATTATTATTATATAATAATAATAATAATAATAATAATAACAAACATTATCACGGGCATAATGAGGGGCGCGGAAATATATTTGCCCTGGGCGCCGTCCTATCTAGTTACGCCACTGCTGTCACAGTAAATATAGTATCGGCAGTACAGCAATGCAGGGTTTTAACGTACAGTGTCAATTTTTATGAAAGGGAACACGGGAGCGCGTGGCTTGCGTGCTCCGGCGGCTGCTGGCAGCGCGTTCAAGCGGGAGCGAGAGCAACCACAGTCTCTTCTCGCGTCATCTCGCGGTGAGCAAAACAACCATTCATTGCTGATATGTAACCAGCGGCAAGATTGCGGCCCCCTCCCCTTTTCAAGGCAATTACGCGAAAGCCAGTAACCAGTGCCGGCGGCAAAAATCTCCCACTGGCACCACCTTGCAGGTACAAACGTAAGACTGGTTACATACTACGACTACGACTACGACTACAAGGGACGAACGGGTGCCGCTTTAAGGGGCTTCGCCCCTAAAAATTCCATACGGACCAGGCCAGCTGTTGGTAGAGTAGGGGAATGGACGGGGTGTCGCTGAAGATCTCGCCGGATTAGTAGACGACGCGGGTGCCCGGTAATTCCGCAGCCGTCTTAACACGTTGAGCGGGCCACTCCATGCTCGTCGCCGACGACCGCACTTCTCGCTGGTTGCACGTCAACTGCCGATTCCGATGCAGCCCAAACTTTTTCGCGGCGTACCCATCCCATCTGGATGTCATTTCCTCGAAAACATGTGCGCCCCTTTTGATACAGCTGTAGAGAAGACATGACGGTGCCGCTGCTGGGTCTTCAGTCGCCGGATGTCATCTTCCTAATGAAAAGGCGTTCTTCCTTGGGCGATGGGGTGCGCGGGTGAGACGAAAGTTGCCGTTGTTTGTGACACTGAATGTGGTACGTATGCAGTTTTCTGAACGCAAACGCCGGATAACTTCATTCTACGCAAGCTAGATGGCTGTCTAGTACTGTAATCGTTCAATGACCTTGGGAATGGTGGGAACTATCGAATAGTGTTAGCGAACCTACTACGAATATTGTATCTACAGTTTCAGTTTCATTCCGCGGGTAACAGCTTGGATTGGATAAACTTTTATTTGGTCCTCCAAAACACAGATCACTGTGTTGCGGGCAGCTCCCACGTGGGGACTGAGATGCCAAGCTCCTCAGCCGCCTCGCGGGCTTGGTGGACAGCCCAGAGCTGATCTGCCAAGGACGAGCTGCGGATTGCCGCCTCCCATCTGGCAGAGGTGATGTGCGATAAATGAGCGAATTTGGTTCACTGCCAGAGCATGTGTTCTAATGAAGCTATTTCCCCACAATGTGGACAAAGATTACTTGGGTATAGGTCAGGGTACATGATGTGTAACATTTTCAAAGTAGGGTACATCCGCGTTTGCAAAAGCCTTAATGTAAGTGCTTGGGGCCGGGTTAGATTTTTGTGAGGTGGAGGGAAAATCCTTCTAGACAGGTAGAAATGTTTAGTGAGCTCGTTATATGTTGTAAGAATTTCCCGGTTATCCCCTTCACCGGTAGAACGCATCCCCGGGGAGGCGCGGTTGGAGAGTTCTCGCGCCGCCTCGTGTGCTGCTTCGTTGAGATTGGGAGGGGAATCGTTGATTTGTCCAAGGTGAGCTGGGAACCAACTCAGAAGATGATGTGTTATGTTCTTGCCTTGCAGTATTTTCAGCTTACTCCTACTGAAATGACACATATTGCTCGAATGGAACGTATTGCAAGCGACTGAAGCGGGCTATAATTCTTTTTGTTTGCGACGTTGTTATGGCTTCGCACGTTGCACCACACAGCTTCAAGAAAGCGTCGCTCATGTTCTGCTCCTTACACATGCCGCGTCCCGAGCCAGTGCAGTGAACTCTGCAGATTTCGCGTTTCTGATAAGTGCGTCTTGTCTCGCCACGGTCATCTGGACTGCAAAACGACGCTAGAGCCAAGTGGACGCACCGTCACGCTCCGCTGAATCGACTTTACAGCGGAGCGAGAGATGCGTTGCGCGTAGCCGGCAGGTCTTTACATCGTAGGGCGCACAAGGCGACACGCTCAGAATTCGCAGCCGACGATACGTTTAGTCTTTCTCTCAAAGACGATAATAATAATGCCGGTTCGAGCTTTACGTCCCAAAAACAGAATATTATTACGAGAGATAGCGTGGTCTCCAGTTGGGCTCCACTAATTTCGACCACCAGGCGTTCTTTAAACGACACACATAAACCTAAGCGCACGGGCCTTCCGAATTTCGCTTTCAGTGAAATGCGGCCGCAGCTTCCTGGATTCCACACAGCGACGTTATTTCAGCAATTGAGCACCGTAAACAGACTATACCACTGCGGCGTTTTCTTTAAGTCGGTGCAGAATTGTTACACCCATGAGCATATGATGCGTACATTCGACAGAAGATCACGCACGAATGTTGTGAACTTTTTTTAAAAAGTAGTTGATTACTTTGTAGCGCCTAATATGCGAACCCAGTAGCCGAGCACTGCATATCTGGGTGGTTGAATTCGTTCACTCTAACGATCACGCAACCTCTCTGAAAATAAGTCATGAGGAGAGGAGGAGGAGGAAGAGGACAAGAACAACTAGAGAGAAGGCAGGGCGGTTAACCAGGCACATGCCCGGTTTGCTATCCTACGCTGGGAGAATGGGAAAGGGGCATAGATATGAGAGAGGGAGAGGAAAGGGAGGAGAAAGATATGAAAGAATTGTCACTCAATGGGCTGACGCGTTTGCAGTGGTGGCACTACACAAAAATTAAAGGTGTTCACATAGGCCTGTAGTCCTCAAAAAGCACAAGACGGCTTTGACTGCTTTTTGAGCCGACGAAAGGCGAGGACGTTGTTCCAGTAGAGGAGAGGAGTCGACCGCATCTGCCTGCCAGGTACCCAAATTACTTCCAATTATCGCGTCACTCACCGCCTTTTTCCGGCTCCTGCAAAGGGGCTGAGTAACGAGTAAGACACGTGAGATCACCGAGCACTATTATACCGCATGGATCGTTACCCCTGGCTCACTGAAGATTGATGAAGCCACAGGTGGTTACATCGAAAGTTCTGCACTCGAATATATATTTTGCGACTGTCCAGCATACGCAAGTGAACACCAGCAACTGATATCTTCGATTGCACGATATGTTAGTCGACCATTAACCAAGGTCGTGTTAGGTCCTTGGCCGGACGCCAGCAGTACAAATGTGATTATAGGAGCCGTCGTCGCATTCTTAGAAGACACTGTACTGGATGCACGTCTGTGGAGTTACCCCAGCCTTACAAGAGCATGTTCTCATCTCCCTACCTTACCATGGTCATTCATCACTTCTTCACTCACCAGACACCCTTCCCCGGAGTAGAGTTAGAGTTGCAGGTCAGAGCAAACTGTAGCTCAGAGCGACTTCTCTACATTTATGAAAATAATTTATCTCTCTCTCTCTCTCTCTTTGAAGACACTGGTGTAACGTAACATGGTAGATGGTGGTAACTGCCCGGTGTATGATGGTGATGGTTCTAAACATGAACAGTGGTGACAGCGGATGCCGCACTGTGACGTGCTGGAGGACAAACTCAGGGCAGTCCCCGCGGGGAGGTAGAGGGGCTTTGCCTCAGTGTCCTAACGTGGAAGCCACCCGCATCAGTCCCAGATGGGATCGTCAGGACGGGAATAAAGTTATTAAAAACATGTCACTCCATGTCGTAGTTCGCATGTAACGACATTATTCCTATAGAAGATGCAAAATGAGTTCTGATGCGCAACTTGACAAAAAGAAAAAGAATAGCCGTAGTGGTGGTCTAGCTCTTATGGTGATTGACAGCGGCCTCGAAAGTTGCGGAATCGAATACTCGCCACGTCGGTCACATTTTAATGGAGCCGAAGTATAGAATCCCGTCTGGTTGCATTTATATAATACACGTTCTAGAACACCCAGGTGGTCGAAATTTGTGGTTCCTTCCACTGCAGCATCGTTAATAATTATAACGTGATTTTGGCCTTGGGTTCTGGGACGCAATACTCCAGCGGCACCTGAAAATACTGCAGCCGCAAATAACGCACATGCGCCACTTGGGCGCAGCACCGGCAACCACGCGAACACAATGGCCCTCGTTGGTGCTTTACAACTACGTTCAAACGGCACCAACTCCTCATCCCGCAACGCTGAATGAAATGCATTACGCGATAACTGTGCGCGTTGCGTAATTCTGACGTCAGTGCGGCAATCTCCTGATTGCAGCAGTCTCCGTACGCGGTACACGAAAACCGGCGCAGCATGTAGAACGGGTTTCGCGTTCGTTCCGCAGTACCTTGCAGGCGTGTATGCAGACCTGATAAGCCACCGCAGTGATTTTGCGGTCGATTCTTTGTATTCGCGGACACGTTTGAAGTACCGGGTTGCAAGAGCGCCTATCGACGACGGAAATGGGTCAAGTGCCGTATTGGAGAGCTTACGAGTAGGATGGTAGGTGGTCAGCAGAATATCGTATTCGCATGTGCCATGGAAGTTCGAATAGCAATAGCAGTGAGTGAGCTTAATTGAATCGAAATACCCAAATGAAAAAGAAGTTTCAAACATCGGATGTAATACCTGCTAATATCTGAGATTTCACTTGCCAAAACCAGGATATAATTATGAAGCTAGCCGTAATGAAGGGGTCGGGAAATTTGGGACATCTGGTGTTTTTTAACGTGCATTGACATCCAGAGACGTAGCCAGAAATTTATTGCCAGAGCGGAGGGGGAGGTTGAGCACGAAGGTGACAAATATTGAGTGGCCAAAGTTACTTGGTGAAACTTCTCATGGTGTTTGAAAGAAAAGGAATACAAAGGCTTGATTTCTTTGTTGGACACAACACTAGTGGCAAAGAGCATATAATCAAGTTAAGGAAGGTATAGGGGATGTTAATTGTAGTGATTATGGGGTAAACGTGAATTAAGTAAAGTGCTTGAGAAGAAGCCGCCGGCGGTGACCGAGCCTGCGATCTTCGAATAACGCGTCCGATGCTCTGCCGATCGAGTTCCGGCGGAAGTCGTCATCCCGTGGACATATGGGACACTCCTCTGTGTTTTAACGCGGGAGTGCTAGTCAGCGCTTCTCGCAGCTATGATGGACAGTATGAATCACTCTTCTTTTGCTTGCTGCGTCACGCACGTCACATGGTGTAACCAGGGGTCTTTCGCTATCGCACAGTTTTCATCGAAACGCACTTGACAAAACGAAATGTACAAACTTATAGCATCATAATGTAGGGATATCTGTGGTTTTGTGTCCCAAAACAACGATGTGATTAAAAGACACGCCGTTGTGGAGAGCTCCGGAAATTTCGATCATCTAGTGTTGTTTAAAGTTCACTTATATCACGCAGTACGTGGGCTTCCGACATTTAGCCTCCTTGGACATGTGACTGCCACGGCCAAGATCGAACCTGCGACTTTCAGGCCAGCCAGCCGGTCACCATATCCACGTATCCACCATAGCAGATTGAACTTAGAGCTTCAAAGTGTCATTTAACTCTAATAACCGTTGAGCCATCGAGCTCTGTATACGTCGTTCCATATGAAGCTTGCGACAAGAGAGAGATCGAGAGTTGATCTGACTAGAAGTCGTCATACAAGAAATATTACTGGTAGCAACGTTCTGACACGAGGAATGTGTTTTCTCAGGACCCCTGGCAAGGACAAGTCTCTTGTCAAGAGCCTATGGAGTCCTTGTAAAGGGCTTCGACAAAGACAATTATCTTTGTGGAAGCGTTGCTTCCAGTGACATTCCTTGTTCAACGTATCTTTTAAGGGCGAAGCTCCTTAAGGCAGGGGTTGTGTGCCTCCTGTATGTAGACTCTCTTTTAGTTCTTGGAATGTCCGCTCAATGGAGGTGCTTGTATATAATGAATTTATGATTAAAAGATGCGAGATGACGGTACTTAGAGTGTTCACTCAATGAACGGACGGACGGACAAACAAGAGATGAACGGATGGATGCATGGACAGACAGACAGACAGACAGACAGACAGACAGACAGACAGACAGACAGACAGACAGACAGACAGACAGACAGACAGACAGACAGACAGGCAGGCAGGCAGGCAGGCAGGCAGGCAGGCAGGCAGGCAGGCAGGCAGGCAGACACGGATGGACGCATGGACGGATGGATGGATGAACGGATGCACGGGACGGACGGATAGATGGATGGACAGACGGACACACGGACGGACGTTTCGCCTCACTGATCATCATTCTCTCTTTGGATATGCTGTGATTTTTTTATCATAATGAACCCAACTGATCCTTGAAGGCCGGATGGCGTCTCTTCTCGCATATAATGTACGCTGAATGTTGCGAGTTTGGCGGTGTAAGCTATATCTAGCACTTTACATAGCTCAGCGGCGCTATACCGACGAAAGAGACGTGCGACTTGATGGCCTACAGGATAAGGTTTCCTTCTTCATTTGCATGAGAACTATTCAGACATTGTACATATATATATACCGATGGCTCGACGAACCACCAGTGTTCGTGAGGTGCAGCAGTTGTATCAGCAAGAGGTTTTACCGTCAGCTTTCAGGACTGACCACTCTACGGCATCTACAGCAGCGGAACTAGCTGCTTTGCGTGCTGCACTTAGTGTGGTCAATCGGGAAACCACCGCAACAATGGTCAATTTTCAGCGACTTAAGGGCTGCCCTACAATCTGTGCTCTCAGCACTGCGTCGCGGGCCGTACGAACAGCTTGTTTTCGAAATTCGATGCCTTTTCCACAATTCACACGAGAAATGGCATCATACGATGTTTCAGTGTCTGCCAAGTCACTGAGGCGTCATAGAGAACGAACATGCCGATACTGCCGCATGGGTAGCTCTTGAAGGAACATGAAAGAAGCCATACCACTTTCGCGGACCAATGCTGCCAGTAATCTTCGACGACTTGCGCGTGAAATCACGTTTTCACTATGGTGCCCACCAAGCAACGAGACGAATCGTTAACACCACCTGTCCTCTTTGATGGCTCTCCGCATGCCCACTGGGCTCGATCTAAGAGAAGCCACCCTTCTTCATCACTTATGACTAGGGGTGGCATTTACAAAATCTTATTCATTTGTCATAGTAATGGCTGACAGCTCTCTCTGCGATGCCTGTCGTTGCGAAGAGACGCTACACCTACATCCATGTGCGACTGTCCGTTGTATGGCATGCAGAGACAGTCACTGGCGTCCGTTCTTGCACGCATCGACAACAGCCAAATGCCTGTGGACATTATTCTTTCAAGTGACCAAGAGAAGACATTGCGACGGAAGGTGACAAAGGCACTGTTGAAATTCCTACGCGACACGGACTTGAACAAGCGGCTGTAACAGCAATGTCACACACCACGAAAGACAAGACTGGACTATGACTGAGTGTGCGCTCGTGTGCTGCCGAATGTGCTCTGTTTATCTCTCTCTCTCCTCTCTATCTTCTCTCTCCACCATCCCCCTCCCATGAGCATGGTAGCAAACCGACTGCCTATAGGCTGGTTAACCTCCCTGCCTGTATTCCCCCCCCCCCCACTTTCCCTTCCTTCCACATGATTGCACACAGCGTTTTCCGAAGGACACGACGCTTTCTGAACAGAACACACTGCACTTCTTGGTTGCTTTTCTTCGCGACACCGGAATTTCAGATGCGCGGTGACTCAGGCGAAAATGGCCATCGGCGATGAATATGTGTATCTCAAAGAGACATTATAGGCATGGAACAGTTGAACAAACATGTATAACCGAATGTGAGAAAGAGAAGAGAGGTCAGCCTGGATAGCGTGTCTGCAGCTTGCTATATATAGCTCCTGATCGGAATTCGGCGAACTGAAAGAGACGGAGATATAGAGATTGAAATAAGGCAGGAGTTCAGGAAACTATGGATGCTTGAAGAGACGAAAAACTCTTAAACCCGTGATGCCGCTGGTGTCAACGCTTCGGTAAACTCTTTTATTCCTCTTTAAGGCTGCAACCACCTACCTTAGCACGCCTATGTGTAAGCCTCGTGCCGTGTCTTGCAGCCAGTGCAGAAGATGGTTTGAGTGTAAGTGCGAAAATCGGATTGGGGTGGGGAGAAAGAAAAGCCGCTGTGGCGAATTGATTAAGTATATAGTGAGGTAGATGACCTGTGACTGCGATATGGTACATTGAGTTAGTTCACACAAGTTATTAAGAATGCATGGATATGCATAGACGCGCTAGGTGAAGGAATTAGAGAGGTGAATCTATAAGCCTGTCGCACTTAGGAACATAGTCATGCACAATAGGTGTGCAGGGGGAGGGGGCAACCCCCTCGTGTGCAAGACACAAAATAAGCGAAGTGTGTTTTCATCTTTCTTGTCATTGTGTCCTCACGCTTGTCTATTGTGACGAAATCCCTGAAAATTATTCTCGTAAGTGCGTTTTCCCATTAGCCAGCTGGCTTCGCAAAATTAAGGTCCCGCATTGCTATTGGCAGAAATGTTCACTTCCGAAAATCTATAGCGTAAGTTCTTGTGAACAGCGGGCCTGTTCTTTAGGCTCATACTGAGGGCAGTACGTCCCTCTCTAATGCGCGTCCTTTATGGTCCGCCGCAGCCGTCGCCGGACAAGATGGCGACAAAAGAAGACGAGGTGGAGAGGATGTGGTGCCGTCGCCGACAAAAGGCTCGCAACGGCGGCGCAGCGGTGCTCTTGAGCGCTGCCGGCGGCGACGCCGCATGGCGATCGATGGCTCCGACGGGGCCGGCGCTGGTGCGTCTAGACGCCGCTCCAGACAGGACAGCGCCGTTGTCAGCCGCACAAGGGGGAGCGCCCAAACGGGTTCGCCATCACCGCCGACGGGTCCTTGTTCGGCCATGCGAAGCAGCCGGTGATGGTGCGCACAGCGCTTCCTGCGCGCTTTTTGAAAAAAAGCTCTCCAAGTTAAGGCTACGCGAGTGGCAAAAAACTCCTTGACACCGGCGCGGCGGCCTTGTACGCGAAGAATAACAGGCAAAGAGCTCGTTATTCAACACAAGGCGGATGCTCGGTCGCACCCGTCTGCACGGCCAGTTTGTCGGACCTGCCTTACTATGCGTCAAGTTATATAGCTTGGCAGCTGAGGCGTTGCGCTTTTATGCTCGCGGGTGCAGGCTCAGTCTCCAGTGACACTAGCCAATTTTCGATCCTGAAAATTGCGAAAGAATACCGGTCAGCTTAAATATTGGTGAACGTTAGAGCCCTGACCTTCGATCAGTGAAGGTCGATTTTTGCGCCGCCCATGGCTCCCCTCTGAGGACTCTCTGGTAGTCCTGTGGCTTTAATCCTGAGCCCATATTTGGCACCCATCGGGGGAACATCATGTCTTTGTAGTCCTGGCCCGAAGTCTCGGTCTTTACATGCTGCCAATGCTGTGTGCTTCCCACAAACACATTTTCAGTGACCGCTTTCTCTCTTTCAGTTCGGCTAAGGAACACGCACCTGGTACATCCAGAACACCCGGAAGCAACGCACTGTGCTTAGCACAACCGTTTTTTCTTGCATACCGCATGCATTTCAGCGTCCTCTTTCACTCCGTGACGTCCTTCCTGCAGCTGCTCCCTCCCTCCCCCCCCCCCAATAGGTGGCAGTAGGTTAACTCGCAGTCGATGCTGTAGGCCCATGTGCTCATATTTGGGTGCACGTTAAAGAACCCCGGTGGTCAAAATTTTCGGAGCCCTCCACTACGGCGTCTTTCATAATCATATGGTGGTTTTGGGACGTTAGACCCCACATATCGATCAATTAACTCGCAGTCTCCCACTACCCCACACTTCGTAGTAATGTGGTAGGTTTACCACACAGATACGCAAAATTTTATTATAATCATGCTCGGTCGCTCCTCTGTGTATTCAAACTGACCAGGCATCTTTAGTCGCTCCGTTCATTATGCCCACACTAGCATTTGCTACTGGCCAACCAGCGTGCGCCTTGTATGGGCGATCAGTCCTAAAAGCTCGCGTATCGTCGGACGCGCCTGAGCCCATTGCTGCGTAAGCGAAGACCAGCAGCACGTGCGACGATTCAGCGTCAGCGCATTATTCGCCTCTCACCTTGCACGCGTGACGAGTTCCTTACCCGACTCTAGGTGCCCTGAATCTTGCCTGACTCAGCCTCCTTGGCATGCTGTCTCACGGGAAACTTTCTTTGACAACAAAGAGGAGGATTGTAGAGTTTTGTCGTCTCCATACGAATGATTGAATCAGCGTTGCTTCCACGTGCCTTGGTTTCGCATTTGCCCAGAGGCTCAAAGGAAAATACTTAAATAGTATAATTTTAAGACGCAGTGGCATACACTGTGTTACTTCGAGCTAAGCTTCTATGAATTACAGTTTTCGGTGGCGGTGGTGGCATAGTTGGCGAAAAAGCCGACCAGTGAGTGTTTATAAATCCGGGTGCACACAGGTAGGTCCTCGAAGGTGCGCTGGTCACATGTGTACCCGCATGGACCATTTTCCAATAACTGGTGCTCTCTCGATCGTCGGCTTATTGGCGATCAGCTGTTTCTAATATAGATGGGGGAGGAAGACAGGTTGAGGGGAAGAAACGACGCAACTTCTGCGGCCCTATAGTGAAGGGAGCCGATGAAGTAACGGGTACTTAAGGGAAAGTGAGATAGAAGAAAAGCAAGAAAGATAAAAGGAAAAAAAGATGTAAAAAAGGAAAGGGGAAGCGAAACAGATCAGGGAGGGGCCATGGCGAGCGGCCATGGTGAATCGGGAAGCGTCTGGACACGTCTCAGCTCTTGTAGGGGAATGGGCACAGGGTCATAGGGATTTGGAAAAGAAAGAATGAGAAGAGGAATGATGTCCATGACTCTATCCATGACCAAGGACGCGGCGGGTGGTTTGTTTAGTCGGTTGTCCAGTGCTGTTTTCCCCAGGAAGCGGTGAACCGCCTTGAAGACCCGCGTATGGGGCCATGTTGGGAACAGGAGGCCCCTCTGTGTAGCCGTGGGTAGAGGGTAGCAAGGCGGCTCGTTGATACGAATATCTGCTATGTTATCGAGGTCACCTGTCATTTCAGGGTACCGCATGTCGTCGCTGCGTGTCGTCGCTTCACTCACGACCGACGTTGCTGCCTGTAGCAGCAGAAGTGTTGCTGTCCTGGGCACGTGAATGAAGGTCTCATTCGCGATAGGGATGAAAAAAAAGTTGGACGTCATTGCGAAACACAATAAAAAGAAGGAAAAACGTAGTAGGTTGGGTACACACGCACCAACTTTGCTTGCCTCCATTTTCACGATAGAAAAAAGGGCTTTAAATGTGTTGTTTTTTATTGAATATAGTCTGTCTGTGTTTCCCCTTCTGCAGTTTATGCTGACGCGGATGAGACTGCGGCAGTAAATACGAGAGCGCTTTCATTTGTGCACGTTGTACCTTTGCAGTTTTTTCTTCACTAATGCAAAACGTGTGACGCGCACTCTCCTCGAAACACATGTGTCCAAGGGCAAAGCTTGTGGGACGCGAAGCACTCACACAAAACGTTGAGACGCGCATGTGCCTGTTATCCCTCAAGATGTTGTCCCATTCGACCTCCATACCGGCTGGTGTAATCATTTCTTAGTTACCACGGCGTCCGGAAGGGAGGAGGAAGCCCTGCCCCCTTGAGCAAGCCCTTCACCCTTGGGCGTTGGAGAGCAAGGGTGAGGGAGTGCGCGTGCGCAGTAAGGGTAGTCACGACGCACACGGTATTGAGCTCTACCATAAGACGCTTCATATTCAATTAATTATTAAGCCACCATTATATTAGGCACTCAATGATGACACGATCTGCACAATAGTGAAATAACCACGCCAAAACATAAGCGCTTACACAAAGCTTCATGTTTCATGGCAGGCGTTGGTCACAGCGCCGCGCGGCACGCACTCCTGCGTTCACACCACGGTCGTTCACACTAAGGGCCAATTCACGCTGGTGGCGAAGCCTGCCGCAAGGGCTGGTCCACGCTAGCGCCAACCATGCCTTGGCGACGCGGCGCAGTAGACCGGCGGCCTGCGCCGTCCACAGGAGAGCTGTTCCAAGTGCACGACAAGCTTCGCCGGCGAGGCATTTGAGCCTCCGACCATGGCCTTCAAAATAGAAGGCGCGCGGCGTCTTCACGCGCCCGCAATCTTGGAGGCCATGGCTGCCCTTCCGAATGCAGTTGTCGACCGCCTCAAATCTATCAAGCGGCTGCCGGGCGCTTTCTAGCTCGTAAGCTCCGAACTGATGCTTCCACTCAATTTAGACTCATGTCTTTTTAGCTTCGACAACACAGTAGTCGAATCGATTCGGCACCGTTTTTTTGAGAGCCATACTTGAATAATTTATTATGTAGGCTTAAGCAAGCCTTTTTGAATCTCGGAGGGCATCATTACACGTTTGTTTGTTGTTGCTAACGCTGTATAGCTGGCGCCACTTATCCGAATGCAAGCTTTGGGGACGTCATTTTGAATTGGTGTGCGCAGTTTTTAAATACCGGACATGCGAAAATGCTCTATTAACTGCTGTAACGTAGTGTGGAAACAACACGGACGACATATCGTGAAAACCGCGAAGCAAAAAGCAAGCAGCTCGAAGTGTGCCGCGGTAGTCGCAGTCAATGCGGAGAGGCGAAAGCAGACGACGCGCGTTAGCCATGTCTCCCCTCCGTCGCTGATTGGCTAAACCACTCTCCGGCAAACGGCAAACTGCACAAAAATAGGTCTCGGTCCATTTTTCGAACGGCGAAGAACGGCAGACGTGCGCGAAGCTAAGAGCCGCGCACGGCTGCCCGAGAAACGTCGAGCGTCAAACGGCGAGCAATGCTTGCCGCTAGCGTGAACAGGCCCTAAGGATGTTCACTTCTGTTGCCGCGCGAGGATGTGGCTGCTCCTGCACCAAACTCTAACTAACACTTAGAAGTGTGGCAGCTTAGGCTAGTTGGTATGGCAAGAGGATAGTTATAGCGCGAGAACAAAACGACAACACAGAGACAAGAGGGACACGAAGGACACGAGGAGTTGGAAGTTAGCGCTCGTGTCCTTCGTGTCCTTCTTGTCTCTGTGTCATCGTTTTGTTCTCGCGCTATAACTATCGTCTAACTAACACGCCAAGTTCTACAGCCTGCCGAAGCTCTTTTTTTTTAAATACTACAACACAAAGAGCAAGTTACGTGACCGGAAGTGCTGTGCACAAGTTTTGAAACGTATACTTATGCGTACGCTAGGGTCGATGCGGCTCCGCGTGAAAGATAAAAGGCGTGCGACCACGGAGGCGCGAGACACGTGCGCTTCATTTAGCGGTCGCTGGCTTCGAGTCGCCCTCTGCCACCGCCAGACGAGGCCCAGACGACCGTGAGCGCACTGTATGTACGACTCCGTGCGACGACGACACGCTATGCCCTGACTTGGCCGGCCAGTCTTTGTGTGTTTGCTGGCAGATCCCTCGTCATCCTCGACAGCGTCGCCGACGACACGTTCGCTTCGGCGCGAAGCGTCGAAGAAAAAAAAGAAGGCCTACCTTTCTGGGAGCGTCGTGATGACGCCTCGCAAATGGAAGTGCGAAACCGCCATCGCATTTCCGGAGAAGGCGCAAGAATAGATAAAGAAATCAGACATCGAGTTAAGAAAATTGTGTGGCGTCTGAGCTCTCGGGAGGTGCGACACTAAGTGGTATAATTCTGATTTACGATGTGGTTAAGCTAAATTGAAAAGAAAACCTTAATGTTTCCCCTGCCAAAAGGCACTGTATAACTGCTATGACCACCATACTGTCGAAGCCGGTCAGCAGTATTTCTAATTTGTGTGGAACTTTGACCGTGCTGGTCATTGGAAGGAGCACAGGGCAATAGAAGACGGGTTCCCGTCTCCAACAAAGAAGGGCGACCAACACACAGTGCTGTGTGTTTCATCTAGAGATCCCCCCCACCAAAAAAAAAAACTTTATTTTATCGGTACGCCACATGAAACGGTGAAAGAAACCAAAGATTTATCGTCTTCCACCCTCAAAAGAAAAAAAAATAACGTGTGTGCAGTGGTTTTGAAGAGTAAGGCGGTGTTGTATCTGTAACTTTATAGCGAGCGGGATTGCTGATTTCTTTAGGGCCAATTTTGATACCTACTTCTGCAAGAAACATCAGATATGACCAACTAATTCATGATAACCGCGTTACTTCGTTAAAACAAGGTTCAGCTGCATGCCCAACGACATGGCTGTCTGGCAACTTCCCTTACTTATGATCCGAAGAGTGCGGAAGCTTTTTCGAATGCGGGCACCAACATCGCCCACTTCTTTTTGGCAGGTGAGACTGGCACACGGCCGGTGGCGTGTTAAATTTAGAGCGTGTATGCTTGTTCTCTGTATGCTTGTCGTTGTTACTTCCTGCAATAATAATAATAAAAAAAAAACTCTTTACGAAAAGCGTCGTTATAGCGAAACGTGTTTGCACGCTTCATCGACCGCCAGACCTGTTACGGCCATCCGCAAAGTGCGACAGACCGCACAGAGTACTGCTGCTGTGGGTGCTTGCGCGAAACGTACTTCGCAGCCTTTAAAATGCGTAACGGTTCGTTGGATCTCCAACAAATGCGTGCCGTTTCCCAACGCAATTTCACGGCTCGGCTGCGCAGTGGTCACTTGCTGTGTTGTCAGATACGGATGGATCACTTAACTGCCGGTGTTTTTCAAAGACTGTATACACTGCCTTTCAGTGTGAAACATATCCTGTCTGAAAGCCACCCCTTCCACTTTTATGTAGTTTTGACTGGCCGATTTAGGAGGGAAACGGAAAGATAGGCCACAGATTAAAGTTGTGATAGAAATTTTAGGGTACTATAATACAAATAATTGAAGACATTAATGTCGTATAAGGAAAATCCGCCGTGCCTACTAACGCACAATAATGGGTGTGGTACACACGTATAAGGAAATGTGAAAAAATGCTGGGTGAGATAAGCATATAGCTAACCGGAATATAGCATTGCATGGGGGCGACGTTATGTACTAATAATAGTAAAATAACTGGTTTTACCTCGTAAAACCACGATATCATACTTGTGACGGAAAACGAAGCTAAAAAAAAACAAACACACGAGAACCATAGAAAGACACGACACGGGTGCTGAACTCATGTCTTCTTAGAGTACTTGCCCGTTTTCTAGCGCACTTTTAAGCTACCAACTAGCCTAAGTTTCTCTTCTAGTGCACGTGATATCATTATGAGATTGCATAGTGAAAGGCTCCGAAATTTTGAACCACCTGGTGTTTTTTAAGGGGCACCGATATCGCATAATGCACGTGCCTCCACAATTTTGCTTAAGCTGAAATGAGACCACCACGGTTGGGATCGAATCCAGACCTCCGGGTCAGCGGCCGAGTTTCATTACCATTGATCCACCATGGCGGACGGCGGCATTGTGTAAGGCTCGGTAGACGTGGAAGGCGCAAAAATTAGGGTAAGCTTGAGCTTCGCCTTCAAGAGTAGGTCACGATAGCACGTGCCCACCTTTGAACAAGCGATTAGGACGTGTTATGACACCACCATTTAACGTCATAATTACGTCACACTTATTCTCGAGCCGTGACGTCCCGATCACGTCATACGGCGACGACTCGACGATGGTTTTTTGCACGGAGGAAGGAAAAAGGTAAGGAGAGGGCATGCCCAGCCGGCGCAGGGCGTAAAAAATGTGGCGGAAATGACATCATGGCGGCCATATTCAGTAGGCACAATGGCGGCGTTGTTATGGTTACGTGTTGCGCAGTGAAGCTGGTCTAGCAGTGAGCGGCCGCGGCTGGCGACGGAATGTGTGCCTCCCCAGGTCTCGTGCTGAGCCGCGGCGGACAATATCTGTGCTCTGCGCCGCGTTATTGGTTACGCAGTGTTCGTCTGGCTGTTACATTACTCTTAGCAACGTTTACAAATCTCTTTGTCCATCACGGGGTTTCAACAGTGCGTAGAACAAGTGCATATCCATGTGTCGTGCGGCGGATGACGCGGATGAAGCAGTTAGTGTTCAGCGAAATGGCGTTGGGCACCATGACGAAGCTGAATGACGACGAACGCCTTGCAGGTCAGTGACGGTTGAGCAGTGCTCCTGCTTGTGACAACGGACGACGCTGTTGAGCCCAGCAAGACGCCGTGAGGACCATGTGCACATACGTAGTTTCGTGTTGTGTGTGTACAGTAACAACTTGCATGTGCGTATTAAAACACCTTTTCTGTTCCGCTTGGTACACTCTCCACCAGCATTGCATGTAATCTCACCGTAACAGCAACCACGTTCAACTGTCACTAGCACCGTGCTCAGTCACCACGGTCGCAGAATGCTGACGTCGGTGATTTTCACGCAGCACACGGACACAGTGGCAGGATGCTGCGTCGGCCACGTGGCGGAATGCAACCGTAGAAGGCGCACGACCGATCGTGTTGTCTGTACAGTTGCTGAATTAATGACGTGAAACCACTCGCCGTTGTCAGTGCATCTAGCGCGCGTTTTCTCGTAGTTGCTTCGTTGTCGGCGAGCTGTTACTCCCTGTTATTACTCGGATGAAGAGATTTCGCTGAAGGTGTCCCGCTGGCTCAGAGTGATGAGCCCAGTTCCATTAGTTTCGGATCGTCACGACACACGCGCTGCGCAGCCCACGTGCTTTCCGAGCCGGAGAGGGAGTCGCGCCTTCTGCTTCGCATTCATATGTAAACAAGAGAGGAGAATTTGCCTACTCAATATGGCCGACTTCCGGCTTCATCGCGGCTTCACAACGAGTGACGTCAGGGCCTCTCCTTACCTTTTCCTTCCTCCGTGGTTTTTTGCATCACTAATGTCAATGCCGACGCGGTAGCTCCCTTTTCAAGTTTGATAAAGAATCGAAAGCTTACGAATTAAATGTCTTTAATACGTATAGGCGTCGTACCTGACCGCGCTTTCATCATCGATCTTCGTAGCCGACACGACAATGTCGTCCATCGAGCGCTCTGAGCATCCACGCCCCGATGTGAGCCTGTAACTAACGCTCTTACTTTGATTATGACATGAACTTACGTACGTGGTAGTGGTATGTATATAACAAGAGTATACTAACACCCCTTCCACATAACTTTTGTCAAACCTCTCAGTGCAGAGAGCATCCACGATCCGGGAACAAGATTACGGTCCGAACCGATTGCATGAAGGCAGATTATGCCGACAGGCGGCGCCTTAGTATAGCGACCGAACTTTGTTGTACTACTGCGCAACACAGGTTTGGATGGGACTCTGACGTTGGCGTGACCACTGAAGCAGCGATTGGCTGTTGTCGTGACTAGGACAGTGAAGATACAAGGAATAAAGAAAGAAGCGATGGGGGATGGGTGTATTTACCTGCTGTGCACGCACGATAGGGATGCCAGTAATTTTTCTTTAGGATATCGTGGCAACGCCGTCATCAAAGGCAGGCCGCATAACCGTACAAAAGCATACTACTATTCATGTACATTTATGCGCGTACTTTTTCGGCACCCAGCCTTGAAGGAAGCTTATATACGTGTATGATCTCGCGCCGGACACCTACAATGCATGGTCACGCAAAGCGGGCGTAATCCCCCCAAAGAAGCGTGCCGGCCCCGCTATATGTTGCGGAAGGATTACGCTGTCCGAGGATAACAATAGGACGTACAAAGGCAGAAAGAAGTAATGCTGTAAGAATTAAGAAGCCGCGGGGGTTTCTAATGCTGCGCGCTATAGCCGCCATCCGTCCCAGCCCGAGCCGGCGCAGTGCGACACACATCTCAGGATCCGCCAATCAACGATTGGACACGCCGGCCAAAAGAAGATAGGCCTGCCATTGATATGCAGTGGAATACCGCGACGCTGTGCATGGCCGTTCAAAAAACCTTGAGTTACTACTCGCCTGCACGCTACTTTTCTGGGGTCCGAAGGCGCGTGCGCCTTTGTATACACCGGCTTAGTTGCGTTTGCGAGGCTGGGGTGATTTGCGGTGGGATTGAAAGAATTCATCAAACGTGTGCCTGTATTCTTTCATTTCTGAATAATTCCTTAATCCCTCTTTGCTAAGCTACGTATTTACAGGACCTGTAGATTGGGCTGCAAGCAGCCGGATCAGCTGTAGATACATTTTTTAAGATAATATTTTCACTGCAGGCAGTTTATGTAGACGCAAGGCATGCTTTTGCAACCTACTTGCAATTTCACGACAAATATTTCTCATTGCAATATCCTAAACAAATGTGCACTTAATGCAAAAGGGTTCAACTTCCAAAAGTACATTCAAATCTGATACTTCGACGTCATATACCTCGGTGAGTATCAATGCTATATTCGACTCTTATCGATACCACACATAAAGAGAATAGACCTTCCGAATGTGCCTACACTTACGCAAGCTACACTTTCTTGGCTCCAAGAGCTAATATAATTTCTCCAAGACTTCCTTTCAGTACTTAAATCGGCGTCTATTCAGCAAACATTCCTTAACCAGCTGGCTTCATCGGGCAGTCTTGACGATGTGCCTTCAAGAGCAAGTAACTGCTCACAACGCCACCGCCATATTAGCAAGTTCATGCCTACTATTGTATGCACTTCCACGCGAAAGAGTGAGAAGGGGCACGCGGACGAACATGAACAGATGAATATGGGTCGAGGACAGGAGAACACGAACTTTGCTGCACAGACGCTGTCACTTTCAGCACTAAATGGAGGCAGTGTAACAGGCACGCGGGAATACCAATAGAACCACGTGTATGTGGCGAAATTCTGGGACTCGTTCGCTGGATTCCGTGCCGACCGGTTGTGCCCTCGCGATCTCCGACGACAGCGCAGCGCTGGCCGACTGGGTTGGTCCTACGCCACCTCCTGCCACCGGTCCCCTACGACGACGTCAGCGTAGCTCTGGCCGACTGGATTAGCCCTACACCATCTCCTGTCGCCGACAAGAGCTCTCGCAAGTGGTGCCCCGTCCTCGGACTCCAGTGACCGTGTTTCCATCTTTCTTATCTCTCCTATCTATCATATGTCGTCGCTCGCTGTCGTAGCACATCTCCCTTTCTTTCTATACCTTTCATCCTATCCTCTTTATCCCTCCGCACCCCCATCCCTTGTGAGCAACTGTTGAGGTGTCGCACGCTGATGCAGACAGTTACGGGGCTCACTTTTCTCTTCTTTTCCCTCTTATAACCACAATGAGGCAAAATTCATCGAAGCTGGCTTTCGAACACTAAGAGCCTGCAGAAGGTGAAGCTGGCTTTTTTTTTTTTTTTCGAGCATATTGGTTTTCTACAGCACAGGGTCTGTAACTTCTTCAAGTAAGGCTATTGATTGATTGATAAATCGGTCAATCGATCGATTTATTATTTGATCGATTGATTGATTGTCAGAGTATACAGCGCTTTTGTTGCTACCCGTAGGCATGTAAACCGTTTACGCGACGTTGACATCAATGAAGCTCGTCGTTTCGATAGCTCAACCGAAGTAAAAAAATAAATAAATATATATATATATATATATATATATATATATATTTATATATATATATAATATATATATATATATATATATATATATATATATATATATATATATATATATATATATATATATATATATTATATATATATATAAAGCTAGTTAAATATTCCCTAGAAACCAATGGTAGCAGATACGTGCAGTGGCACTTTCAGGACCACGCAATCATATGAAGCTTTGGTCAGTGTCTTTTGTCACACATTATATTGACCAGCTTTTGGATCAACGTACTTCGCCAGAGATGGCCGAATATGTCGCTTGACACGTTCGGTGAATATTTTGAATCGAGTGGCTACTTCCATATGACCGAGAGGCTCTTGTAGATAACGTTGGTGTGAAGCTTACTAAAGACGTGCTTAAAAAAAAAAAAGCTCTGAGAGCGCGAGAAAACATTCAAAGCTTTCATCTTAAGCGAGGTTACGAATGAACGGAGTTTCTGTTGGAAAATAGAGTTGTACTAATGAAGTTAGTTTCAAACGTTGAGCAAGTTATTTACATATAAAAGGTATCCTTACTGCATCCGCATGAAATGCGACTGTGCACTGCTACAAACAAACAAACAAACAAACAAACAAACAAACAAACAAACAAACAAGCATTGCCTAACCTCAAAAATTGCCAAAACACCTCAATCTTCCCTTTACGGCAACCCATGTATAACTGAAAAGAGCGGACAACATGAAGGCAGACAGGATACCTTCGAAGGCATCCACGTAGCTTTTTACACGGCTCCTGCCTGAAAAGGAGAAAGCGTCACGCCGAAGTAGAGAGGTAACATCCTGTATTCCAACGGTGCTGAGGCGGAACAGTTGCAGAGGACGCAAAGCACACTCTCACGGTATATGATCTCTCTCACCCATGGGAAGTCATAAAGCGTGGGGCGGGGCGCCAGCGCAGACCCGCAGCTCTGTTGAGACAGTGTAAAAAGATAAAGCGAAGTGCAGCGCTGGCCTCTGTGGCATTGCACCTGGGCACTGCATCGTCTCTGCAGTTTTGCGCCTCCCCGACGCCAGCTGCGAGGGATCCCCGGACACAGCCATAACTTTACTCTTGCGACGAAACTGCCTAATCGCGTAGCAACAGGTGACCCAAGCAGACGCAAAGAAGAGGAAAATGGGGGGGGGGGGGGGGATGGTAGACGCGCCGTCGGCGACGCTCCGTCGTGCGCGGCTCTAAACACACGTTTTCGGCAAGACACGTGGTGCTTGGTCGTTGACTGCACGCCCCTGAAAATCATTCACGATGCGTGCATCGCTCTCACCCCGTCTGTGCACGCCTTTACCGGTGAGATTTGCGCGCAGCTGTTCTCTCTATTATGATCGACTTCATGGAAGCCATAGAGGCACCCGCATAATGCGATGCGCTACGAGTCAGTTAAGTTTTCGTATCTGTGGAAACTTGACAGAGAGAGAGAGAGAGAGAGAAGACCTTCTGAAGTCAATGTAAGCATTCATCTTGGGTCGGCATTGTTATAAGCAAGCGATGGAGACTTAGCGGCATGTCATATCCTTGTTACCGCATCCTTTGGAAGCAGCTTGAGAACAAACCTTTAACGTTAATAATTAATGACCCGAGACTGATGTGTAGCTTATAACAATGCTTTTGGAACGGCGTGGAACGCGAACTTTGAATACGCTCCGCTGTTTAGTGAAGCCACCTGATGATTCCAAATCGAAGTGTTACATGTGTGGCAGCGTTAGAAAATTATTAAGGAAGTGTCATGTTTCTTGCACTATAAGGAGCTGCTTCGATTTAACTGTTTGGAAAAAAAAAAAAACTCGTGTGAATGGCAGATCAGATGCCTGTTATGTATATCCTGATGCCTAAAGTGTCATAAAACGTATTTCACACGATTGCTTGTCGACTGAAGTTTCGGTTCATCCAAGTTCGTCTAAAACAAAAGGTAACAGCCTTTCACCTCTTGCATGCCTAGCGTCTATGCCTGCTTTTGTCCTTATTAAATGTGTTTTAGCAGGTGTAGATGCCTAGGTTTGCCTTCGGCTACTTCTATTCTCTAACATCATAATTTGCACCATGAAGCAGTGGCGTAGCTAGGGGTTAGGACACCGAGCTCATGCCCCCCACCCCCTCCCTCGAAGTTGTTTTATTTTTTTTTTCACCGTGGCATATAGAGCGCAAAACGACCATTTGCCTGCCAGACTCCCACTTCTAGTCAAAAACATCCCGCCCCCCCAAACCCCCGGAAAAAAAAATCTGTCTATGAGCCCTGTCATGAAGTTATCAGAAACAATAATGTAATATGAAATTCGCGCGCGAAAGATGTCCATTCAGAAAAGAACTGTTCGCATGTAATAAGCAATGTTCACGTGTGAACAATATAAACACTCAAGAAACACATCAAGCGCTCATTCGCTTTTTGTATACCTGCATACAAGGAGGGAAACGCTTTTCGGCTATGTCAGTTTACAACGTCCACAACGACGGAACTATTTGCTACACTTTCTGCTTTATGCCTCACGAGTACGCGATCAGGACCCCTTTTGTGAATAATTCTAAGTGATTGGCAAGCCTCATCAGTGTGTCTAACAGACGTCAGCTTATACGTGTTGTTCTTGCGAAATAAAAGTTGACTTGGTAGCCACCTCATATTTCTCTACATTCGTACCAGCTGACCAAATTTACTGTCGTCATACATGTTGTTTTTGCGAAATAAAAATTCACTTGGTAGTCACCTCGTATCTTTCTACATGGTGCATTCGTACCAGCTGCCCAAATTTACTGTCGTGATACCAATAGAGCATATCGTCTTTATGCCCGCGCCTCCAGAAGGCGCGTTTGATTCATCGTCCACGGCGCTGTGGGAATAATAAGGAACACTGAGTCGTCCCAGTATAACAATAATAGTATTGCAGGGGTTTTACGCGCCAGAGCCATGATACGAGTGCGAGGCATGCCGTAGCGGAGTTCTCCGGAAGTTTCGGCCATCTAGTGCAGTGAGGCATCGTATACTACAAGAAAATCGAGCACTTTTTCACTTGCATCTAAATCGATGGCTGAGGCTGGGATCGAACCCACCACCTTCATAGGAACATCCGAGCACCGTAAACTCTTTATCATCGCGGTGACCGTGCCCCCTCTTATCGTTCCCCCAAAACAACCCACAAGAACAGCAAGCTATTGTTCTGGTTCCATTCAACAATGCAGGTGGCCCAGATCAGTCGCGAACGACGTTGTTCTCACTGAGAATCCACCCGTTAAATCAGGCGCGGAGAAGTGAAAAAGCGGAAGTTGGGCGTCACGTGGTCTTCTCGTGCTCTCGACATCCGGCCGCCCCTTACCGAGTTCGCTGAGGCTGCCGGAGTGTGCGCCTCCACGACGAATTCGAGTTGGCGGCGGCGCGCAAGCCGAGGAGGCCACACTCGACGCAATTTGACGGCGGGAGCTCTTCCCTAATGATCACGACCTAGACGTGCCGCGCGAATGGCTGACCTTGACTCGGTGAGCAGCCCGAAATAAATGGAAAGATGAAACCAACCGGCGCTGGAGCCAATCTCTTCGAAGCCATGCCTTCGGTGACGTGGCCTTGAGTTACGAGATGGGTTGGAGGAGGAAAGTGGCGAAGAACGGCGTCCGTACACCGAAGGCAACTTTCACTGTTGTATAACATCGAATCTGGGCATGCGCAGAGGAAAAAGTAGCGAGAAACAAGCGGGTGTGGAGCGAGCTTGCGACGTACTACGCTGTAGCTACTGGTTATGGGACTGTTACAGCCAATAAACATTGATGCTCTCTGGACGCCACCGCGGCTAGCGAATTCGTAGGGGATTTGCGTTCGACTAAGGGCGCACAAAGAACATGCATATCAGTTCCCAAGATAGGTGATCACATGTCGTGTACCAAAGCTGTCCTCATTTGCGCACGTCCTTTCGAACCACCGCGTTTGTGGTGCCTGGGGAGAGTGCGCTCTTCCACTTCGATGATCCACGCTCTTCCACTTTGAGCGGCAGCCTATCACCTTAACGGTGACTTGTGATACAGAGGTTGTCGTGCGAATGTAAGCACCTCTGCGTCGATTCAACCTCCGGAACGCCAGAGTATTCCCTGTAGCTTCTCCTCATGGTCGTAATCATGATCGTCATCATCATAATCATCATTAACATGGGTGTTAAATATCCTTCCAAAGCATGTCCAATTACTGACCATATTCCTACGACGCCTGTAGATTAATGGATGAGCCTTTTCACCTCATCCATTATTTCTCACAATTCTCGAAGTGCGCATCGCTTCACTTGGCACCACTTTCGCATTCTAATGCAGCGATTGTTATCAGCATCACGTACTACGCGACCTGACCATCTCTATTTCTACCTGACAATCTCAACCACAAACATAATTCGTTTACGTTATCTCTCTCAGTGCCACTTTATGTCGGTCTTGGAAAGTTGCGCCCGTTTCCCATTCAAGCGCTCTATCGTAGTAGTACTTCAGGCTTTATCTCCGTTTCCTTCATCATGCGAGTCTTTGCCCGACTAGTTAGTACTCGAATAATGTAGTTGCCGAATAGCTTTCTTTATCCCGCACTATACGTGGGATAAAGCGGATAATTTCGCTTTTAGGAGATATTTGCATAAGATCCCGCGGGCAATACGACACCGGTATACCGGGAGCTCGGCCGCGACATATGCGAACTAGGCGACTGCCAAGCGAAGGCCGCAGGGCGGCCGCGTAATCTTGTAAGTGCAACCCGCGCTGTGGCGGCGGCGTGGTTGCTGCGGCTGCCCCGGCAACCGGCGATTCCCAGAATCATCGCGCCACGCCGCTGCGCCCGTTCGGTGGCGCAGATCGGCATCAAGGTTCGTCGTCGGTGGAGGCCGGCCTCCTCCTTCTTCGCTTCTGACGGCCGAGCCCGTACGCACTCACGCAACGTACGCGCGTACACGCACTACCCGGGTTATGAGACGCCCCGGCGCCTTCCAGGAACCTGCTGCTGGAGAGATGAACAAGCGAGAGGAATAGAAGAGCGATGCGAGAGGCTCGATCTTTGGCTATAGTTACAAACCGCGAATATAGGAAAACATATCTCCTTTGGTTTCTTTCCTTTGTTATGTGGCAATAGACCGTTGTACTTGCGTCATGCTTAACTAACCACTATTAAATTCTAGAATAGCACGTACCGAGATAAGCGATAATGATAATAACAATAATAGAAGTTGGGGCTTTGTTCTGTAGCACTCAAAGAAAGTTCTTGTCATGTCACGTCGGGGTTTCACTTCTCAAAACCACGATACAGTTATGGGCCTCTATGATTTCGCCTACATTTAAATGAGCCCACCACGGATGGGATTCGATCCCGCGACCTTCGGTTCAGCAGAAGAGTGCCATTAGCACTGGACCATTGTGCAGGGTGACGTAATTATGCGACACGCTGCAGGGAGGGCACTCAATATTGATTTGGCCACCTGGCAGTGGTTGGTTGTGCACGTAAATCCGCGCAGTTGTTTTTCTTCTACATTTCGTCCGCGTCGAAACGCAGCCGCCGTGGCCTGGATCGTTGCTGCGCAACTGCAGCTCGAGCTTACGTCATTGAGAAATTAACTGTTACGGCTCAGTCAATAATAAAGATAGGCAAGGTAAAAAAAGGAAAAAGACAACTACTGCTTAATGGCAGTTGCAGATGTTCCGCTGTGATAACCTAACTATCCGGTAATTAGGTATTCCACGTGCATTGCGGAACAAGCGTATGCTTTGAGAAGAAGGTCACCCGATATTTACCAAGGGCTCGAACAGCACGTGGCTCGTCTTAGCTAATCCTGTACGCGTGCTCGTACGCCCTAAGGAAAAGACAGCGTAAGATCTCCGTCGCTGTTACACAACTGTCCGCTTCGGTGTTACCGTGGTCCCGGTGCTCTGCTGCTAACACGAAGGTCGCAGGTTCAATCCCGGAGTCGGTGATCGCATTTATATTGGATCGCACTGTTAGAGTTCCGTGAACTTGATTTGAGATGGCAGTGTACGTTAAAGAACACCGGTTGGTCGAAATTCCCGAAATCATCTTTCACGGCGACCCTCATAATGATGCCATGCTTTTGGCACGTTACATTACCATTATTTACATTATTGTTAATAAGGTGCGAAGTAAGGAGTGTCGTGAATTCAGTTCTCACTCACGGTACGTTCCATTTTTGCATCGTTTCAAGTACCCTTTTTATTGATCTCACATTTCAATTAAAGTAAAAAAATTAATTTTCACAGTTCTTTCTGACTTTTTTTTCCTGTTTTATCTGTAAGATATCATAGTTGGCGCACGACGATGCCTGAGGTCGATGAGTCAAAGTCGCGTTTGAGGCGTTTTGTATACGATGTGAGAATGTGAAAAAAAGATCAAGGGAAGTCACAAACAAAACAAAATCCACGTCTTCCATCTATGCTCTTGGTTGTTACTAATAGTATGGCGAAAGATGTTCGCTAGCGCGACACCCAAGACCGTTTTGCACAGTAGTCATGCTGGAAACTGAGTGAACATGTTTCTTGGCATATGCAATAGCTAGGGAACATAGATGGCACAATAGCCGTTGAGCGCACTGTGTGATAGCACGTGTGAATGTAAACTACAAAAATACAGCACAGATGACAGAGGAAAGTAAAAATGACATGTAAAAGGACCCATAAAGAAATGAAGTTGTGGAGCGGATGATTTCGATTTCACTTCAAACGAAGCACGATGTATTCGCACTGAAATCAACGTGCTGCTGAACTATAGTTGGTATATTCGATGTCTGCAGATTGAGGATGACCAGCTCTGAAGCAGAAGCCCAATATAAACAAGTAACCGATGCCCTTCGTCTCACTACGGAGCACATTAGCGTACTCAGCGTGGTCAGTGCGAGGCCGTAGCTATGTTACCTCGCACTTGTTTGCGTTCGCTCGTCCTAACCATTGCTGTCGCAAACAGCTTTCAAAGCCCATCACGTGAACTGAGCCGCTGTTAGGGTGGAATAAATGCTTCACTCACCGCAGCTTCACTCAGTGCTTCACTCAGTGCTTCACTCTCTCGTTTTCGCGGCCGGTATGCGATTATGCGACGTTCGGGTCAGCAGTTGTGAGGTTGTCAAGGATTAGAATTAGACTGGCAGCTCAGTGAAGAATGCAATTATCAATTCAGTATGTTCAAAACGACCGTATTGTCGCGTCGCAAAGTAATTAGCACACGATAATGTCTACGTTCCTGTAGCAATGTCCCGATGCATATGCCCTGTCCTGTTAGGTTTGTGTGTGTTTAATGTTATCTGAGGTTTTAAGTTCCAAAACCACCATATGATTACGAAAGACGCCGTAGTGGAGGACTCCGTCTACTGTTTCGTCTCCATCGAAGTGCGACCGCCGCGGTTGGGTTCGAACCCGTGACCTTTAGGTATGCAGCCGAGCACCTCAGCCACTGTTCCACTGAGGCGGACTGTGTGCGTATATGTGTGTGTTTTGCTCGACGCTACAACAATGTCCACGTTTCATGGAATAACATGACTGACGAATGAGCTACCTCTTTGTTTTCCTTTCATTTTCCAGTGGATCGACTGCCATTTCCAGGAAGAGTGGCTCGCCGAGGCGGCGCCGGGTCGCCCAGCCGCCATGGTGGTGGCGATCGATTCGTCGCTGCCCGGTCGGCCTCCGATTGGTGCGCTACTGGTGCGCGGAGAGAGCATCACCAGCGCAATAGCTGAGGCCGTCGCGGAACGGAGTGAACATGTGGGTGAGCGAGGGACTCGAAACAGCAGCGATTGAAGGAGAAGAAGAGATGGCGGAGCAGGCTGCTCCGGCCACAAATGGCAGGGGCTGCGGGCGAGCTGACCTTTCTGTGACGCCGAGTCATCGGAGCCACAAGTGGTGACCGTCGCTGGCTGAACGCGTCGCCCATTACGCGCCGCCCAGATTATTATATATGTTGGTTCGGCATTACCCGTGGGTTTTGCCCGCTTCACGCCTACAATGCCAGTTTGAATCATCCAGTTTTCGAAAAAAAAAATGATGCGCGATATTCAGCTCGTGCGTAAATGCATTGTTCTTTGGGAAGTACTGGGTAACCGCATACATGAACGTGTGCGGTCGTATTGGCGACGCCACCTGAAGACGTAGATTTACCAAGATACGACAGAGAAGTAACACAGCAGTAACTTACGTCCTGGCACGGATGCCGCCAGTCATTGAAAGTGCGACCTACGTCGCGTAAGCGAGACAGGGCACAGCGTGGTCTGTGCTACAGCGGGTGCAGTTCATCAAAGCTGGCTTTCTTGCAGTAGGAGCGTGCAAACAGGTGAAGCTAGCTGCGTGTCTTTCAGATAAATAACTTTGCAGTGTAAGATAAACATTAACCTGATACATTATATAGATAGATAGATAGATAGATAGATAGATAGATAGATAGATAGATAGATGCTTAGATAGACAGATAGATAGATAGATAAATAGATAGATACATATACATAGATAGATAAATAAATCGATAGATAGATACATAGATAAATAGATAGATAGATAGATAGATAGATATAGAGATGGATAGATAGATAGATAGATAGATAGATAGATAGATAGATAGATAGATAGATAGATAGATAGATAGATAGATAGATAGATAGATAGATAGATAGATGCGTACGTGGGTGCGTACGTGCACGCGTGATCAACGTGCGTACGGAGGCGCGAGCCAAAGTCACTTTCTACGCCGTCTAGTCGCGAGCCGTCTGCTGTTGAGAGGATTGCTTTTACGGAATTTGTCACAGAAATGCTCTCGACTGCAGACGGCTCGCCACTACGTGGTGCAGAGGGCAAAGGTGTTCGGCCGGCAATCGTCCCTCTAGTTTCGCTCACGGGTGTACATACATACATACATACATACATACATACATACATACATACATACATACATACATACATACATACAACATACATACATACATACATACATACATACATACATACATACATACATACATACATACATATACATACATACATACATACATACATACATACATACATACATACATACATCATACATACATACATACATACATACATACATACATACATACATACATACATACATACGTTATCGATGACGTCGTAAAAGAAATGGTGTGAAAGGGAATGGTGAATAACGGTGCAAAAGGCGTTAAACAAAATAAGCCACACACAAAAATTTAGTCCTACCCTTTGCAGACAGGGAAAACTGCGGCAGCTCATTTTATTTGGCATTATTCAAAACAAGGATACAGAGGTAATGTTATGCGTAGAGCACATTACCTCTGGTATGAAGATCAGCAGGAGGTCGAAATATATGGAGCCCTCCACTACGGCGTCTCTCATAATCATCTGGTGTTTTTGATACGTTAAACTCCAATTATTATTATTATTATTATTATTATTATTATTATTATTATTATTATTATTATTATTATTATTAATATTATTATTATTATTATTATTATTAGCTTGTACATAAGAGCATGGACGAGGCTAGCGTTTAATTTGGTAAGATGAGAAAATCAGAGCTTGAAAACGCCAGATTAAATGATCTCATGCAAGACAATGGTAAGGTCCACTACCTTTTGTCCTGCATCGAACGTTAACAGTTTGACAATCATGATAATGAAAACCTACTGCTTGGAAAACGCTCTTGACTGGGGGATGATTGCTTGCTTGCTTGTTCCTTTCTTTTGTGGCTCTCACCCACTAAGGGGGATTGGCCAAGAAGCCGGTGGTTAATGCAAGTCAATACCTTTAGGTTTTCTAGACTAGGGGAATATGATTACTGTGTTCTGACTGTGAAATTATTTTGGCGCAATGTAAAAAAAAAGAAGAAAAAAAGGGGGGGAGGAGAGAAATAATAGAATTTGTTGAATATCTGAGGTGAAATCGTTGTATGAAATTCTCCTGAAAGTTGAATCATTGCAGTGTATCAGCTAAATAATAAGTGGTAGTGTGGCTAGTAAAATTCGAGAGCTGATCGCTGACTCAGCAAGGTAATCTTCTTGTGTTATATATGAATTAGCAGAGAGCCCCGCAGATGTTCCTGTCGCTGTTTCCCAATGAAGTGGCCCCAAAAGACAAAATATTGGGAGTAGTAAGTGATATTCCTAGTTTTCTGAATAAAGTTTCGAAGCAGTTTTTTCTTTGATTTTTGAAACGGTGACATGTGATAAGAAAATGGTCGATATGTTCAGGTTCGTTACAGCTTGAGCACAAAGGGGATGACACCAGACCAGACCTGTTTAAGTAGAAATTAAGAGGTGGTACACGGCAACGTAATTTTGCTATCAAGACTTCCAATTTACGCGTGGGACACAATTTATTATTCCATGTGAAGTGCAGGTGCGAGAAATCTGGACTCGGTATCATGATTTTTGATGTGTCTTCAAGAAGGGAAAGTTTTCTAAATCTCGCTGCTGCTACATAAGCTGTAGGAGGCATGATTGGCACAATCGGAAGATCAAGAGATGTTCGCGCAAGTGTGTCAGCCATCTCGTTTATAAATATACTACGATGGCCTGGCACCCATATTATTCGCACTAGACGAATGTTCGCTGGGATTAATGATTTAAAAGTTTCTAGTACTGCTGATGTCGACGACGATGATAAGAATGAACACACGGAATACGAGTCAGACACTATCACAGCTGTCGAATGAGTCGCAGGAAGTTTACGAATAGCTAGTATAACGGCCATTAATTCCGCTGGGTGATGATCTTCAGACCGGGCTACAGTCATAGAAGTTCTTTTTCTTTCACTTTGACAAGTTTGCATACACATTCGAATCTGTATATATTACGTTTAAAAAAATCACAAAATATTTCTATGTATACGCAATTCGATATAAGCGCTGTGGGCGCCAGGCATCAAAGTAAAACTGGTATGCACGAAAAAGAAAGGTATACAGTAAGAACAAGCAGAGACAATACCTGTTCGTTTATAGCATCTTTGTCTTTTTCGTGCGTGCCAGTTTTACATCGAAGTACAATCAACTCGCCGACCTACAAGTTTTATTGAGACGCCTGGCAGTACGCTTTGCCGCACTTCAATTATTTTCTCTATAGCTCAAGTCACCACATGGCGGCAATGTACTGCAGCGAAGCTTAACAAAACGTCATTATTCAACGAGAACAGAACCGTTGTGGCGCGAGCCGTCGGTATCTTTAAGACAAGTACCTTGCTTATGTTTGATTTGTTGCACGTAATTGCTGTAAGATTCTGTTCATTCTTTTACAGCATCTGCAGCGACACTCGCGTTACGTCAGCATCCATACTTTCCACTGACACCAGAATCGATCGGGAAACTGTAAAGCACTCGCGAGGGCGTACTGCAGCGAGGCGCCCACTAATATTGATATCAGTGGCTAACTTCTTTTTCTCCACACGAATGACGTAGTCCATAGTTGTTCTTGTTCACCAATCAACTGTGGTTCACGCCTGTTTTGGCATATTGGTCAAGAATTTAGCGGTTGTGATATATTTTAAGCTAAAAATGAAGAAGGAGCTAATTTATAAACTAATGGCGTTACGAAATACGCAGGTACTTTTGGTTCGTGATAGAATCCATAGTAAATAACGTTTTCTGTAAACAATGATAACATGCAATAGATATAAAAACGCGTTATACTTTTGCAAGGAATGCACAAGAAAATATTGTGAATTATCGATGTATATAGAGAGTAGTTCGATAAAGCCTGTGTGGATGTTGTCAGATTCGACTGCATCGTTCCGATGCCAATGATGATGATGATGATGATGATGATGATGATGATGATAATGATGATGGTGATGATCAGAAGTTCTCGAGATATTTAGTGAAGCGTTTTTTTGTTTTTGGCGATTCTGGCTTGTACAGCGCATGCGTAGCGACACTTCGTTTTCTATGTTTGTTTTTTTATTACATCCGCACGAATAAACAATGACAGAAAAAAACATAGACAAATGCGTGGATGCGCGTGTAGTGTCTGTGTTTTTGCGCGTTATTATGTTCGTATTTCTGCCAGCGCCTAAAAGTAACGATCGTTCAGCGGCACACGTCTGACAAAATTACCGCGCGATGACGAAGAGAGCAGAACGAGATTTTCCGAGTCTTCAGAAGCGGGCATGTAGCGCCTCCCAGCGTCAATAAAACTAAGCTCTCTTTGCGTTATAACCTCGAACCAACTTCCGAAACCTGTTTTTGCGAATCTTTGATGCCATGTTTTATACATACTAGCAGCCGCCGCACTTGTCGTGGTGCTCGGCTAAAGTCACTGAGGCCGCTCTAACTTGGCTGCTGATTGGTAGAGGCCGCTTTAAGCCTCAGAAAAGTAAAGCCCCTATATTTAGGGACTTTACAGAAAAGTGTGCATTAGGCGCCAAAAATAGGCTGGTCAGACAACGTTCTAGGCACGTAAAGTCAGAAACATGTTTCATGACTCCATCGTCGCAAATTCCCTAGAAAAATTTTACAGAGATGCAAATAATTTCAACCAAAAGACGTGCGTGACTTGTATCTACGACGAGAAAGCAAGATGGAAAAAAGGCGCCAACTATTGAACATAACTGTGAAATTGTCATTTTCCTCTCTTAGTTTGCGTGAGTTACGGTGCTTGCTGCTTTCATTGACGCTACAGCATTAAAAGAGTTCGTTTCGCAGAAATGTTGGTGTCGTTACGGTTGCGTGTGAACGAACAATCGGCGTTTTAATTCATGAAAAAATGGAGACAGCTACAAATAATTTAGTAATAAAAATGTTTAGTGTGGTTGATAGTCGAACCCAGGCTTTCTGAGAGGTGAGGAGGTGCTCCACGACGGAGCCACGGCGGTGTTTGTAAAATCTTCGCAAAAGAATGCTAAAAGAATGTGGCGTGGTGGAAGGAGGGTTCCGAACGTACGTAGTATTGCGTAGTACAATCGCAAAATCGTACCAGTCGACGAAACAAGCGAAAAGCTCAACGATAGGTGGTTGGAAGCTGCCAACCCGTTACGAAGTGTGCAGTTGTGGGGTTGCGCGTGGTACCCGATTAGTATAACCTCCATAGCGGTACCTTGCGGACGCCATCAACCTAACGTCATCAACCTAACAAGTGGGCGTATCCACCCACTTCAGGGCAAGCGCTAGTACGCGCAGCGGGTGCTTCTCAAATTTGCGAAAGAAAAAATCATGGCGTACGTTAAGCAACTGTAGATCCAGTATCCATACTATAGTGTTACGTACAATCCAAATGGTGTACGTTTGCCTTGCGTCAATAGGATAGTTCGAAACTGCCAGTTGTTGTTGTTGTCGTCGTCGTTGTTGTTGTTGTTGTAGTTGTTGTTGTTGTTCACCTATTGATTGTGGCGCCTACCCACTATGGGGGATCGGCCAATAATCGAGTGGTTTATAAAATTATTATACAGATTTAGAATAATGGAGATGTAATAGGGAGATTACCAATAACCTAGGAAAGTGTGGTGCTAGATGTAATGCATACGATTATTTAAATAAAGAAACGAATTTATTCTTAGAATAGAGCATTAATCTGATTTTTATACGTATATGATTTTGTAGACATGCTAGGATAATGAAACAGGTTAATTAGTTAACCTATTAGTTTCATCAATATAGTCTCGGACGGCCGTGCATACTGTCGCATTAGAGAACCCAGAAATGGAAGCTCCAAAAGAGAAAATGACAGGCACAGATAAGTCTATGCCAATACCACGCAAAGGTATTTCTAAAAGGGTTTTTCGTAATGTGTTAAACCGCTTTCAGGTCAAAAAGAAATTATCTATTGTTTCCAGTTCATCACAGAATGCGCACAGTGGCGAAGGTGCCTGATCAGACCCGTGTTTATAGAGATTTAGATTTGGTACCCGGCAACGAAGCCTTGTGATAGCTACTTCTTGTTTACGAGTGCGGCAAAAGTCTCTTCGGCAGGGTTATATTAAATGGCGATATTCTGTAAACTGCCAGTGTTACGCGCACAGCTGTGACCTTCCTCGCGGCACGATTAAAGGCGGGGAGCACGGGGGACGATTGCACCATCGCGGCTACTGTTGCAGGTAAAGCTCAAGCGTGCAAGTTTTCCGAGGAGATTCACGAGTCCACAATCAAATTAACACACTCCCGGATCGCTTCTTTAAGGCATGGCTGATAAAAGCAGCGCAGGACCAAATAGCTAGCTAGAGCGCTAAAATACCAGAAGAGAAGGATTCCTCGTTTTTGCCTAGTGTAACCACGTGGAGTTAATTTCTCGCCTGTCGGTGAACACGTTAAGATGTAAATTACAAGAAAATGAAAGCCACATGCACATCAGATTTTTCTTAATTTTGCTCTTCCATCTCCTTTCCGCTAGCTGCTTTCCAATGTTTCGCATTCGCCAACCGCTCGCACCATGTGAGAGCATCGGCGCTTGGTGGACGATTCGTCCCGTCGTTTCGGTCCTGCTATAGTTGCTGTTTTAGGAAGTTGATTGTACTAGATGACAAGGTTGAATCCCATAGAGTTGCAAACAGTAAGTTATGCCCGGTAACACGAATATTGTTCTCAAACGGCACTCGAAAGCAAAAATCTATCTTATATAGGGCTCGTACAGGTACTGCTTCTGAAAAAAAAAAAAAACGGTACATATGGGCAATTATAAGGATTTAGGCACTGACGCCAAAAATGTAGGCATTTATAGGCACTATACAAACACTACAGTGGCCCATTTTGACCTCTAATTCATTCTCATATATCGAAACGGGGCAATAGAAAAGCAAAAAAAAAAGGCATTGGCTTATAATCCGGGCTCTAGCAACTGATTAGCATAGGCGTGTTCAGCATTCCCTTTTATGTGGGGTGAAAGTTCATCGCAGTGCAGCCTTCTCCTTATCAAAGCCAACGTACGGGAAAGAGATTGCGCTTCCCCTCCCCTCTTAGGCGACCAAGGGGGTGACCACCCCCCTTGTCAGCCATATCGCTCCTTCCCCCACCCGCCTCTGTGCGCGCGCCTATGCTGATCAGAAAGCGTCCAGTCCAATCTCGGCCGCGGTGGTCGCATAACGAAGGGAGCAAAATGCAGGGCTTTCACCGATACGCGAAATTTTCGGGGCTCACTACCGTGGCGTATCATACCTTCCACGTACGTTCACGCGGTAAGTGAATCCTGTGTGGGCGACGAACGCGGCCAGCGAACTCAAGCTTCAGCCAGCACATAGCCTCCGAGATTGCGGGCACTTGGCGCGCCCGCGCCCACCATCTCGGAGGCCATGGCCAGCACCACAGCGTTTCCTGAATATACGCTAGAGGGAACACTGGCGCTAGTGTCTATGGGAGCTGCAACGCATGGCGCGAGCATGGGAACTATGTGTATGACATAGATTTGCCTTGTCTTCGTACTTTACGTTCGCTCTGGCGTCGCGTGGCTTGAAGCTGCTTTGTCGCGAAACAACAATCGGCAAATGTTCGGCAGTTCGCTTCACCACCTTAATCTTTTAGGCTTATCACTTCAAATGGAGTCACGAAGTGAAAGCCTGCTTTTCCTTCAAATCAAAACCAAAATACCGCTATAAACGAAGCCGCAAGTGCAGTTCGCCCCCCGCAAGCACGAAGACTAGGCAAATCCAAGTCATACCCATGATTCCCATGGTCACTGAACAATCGTAGCACCTGAGCCCCCTCCAGTTATTTGAATTAGGTAACTCTATGGCCAGCACACTTCTGACCTTGACCGATCATGTCTGTTCAGCCGCAAAGTACGTGCCTTCTAGCAGTCTGCCCCAGTTTCGTCAGTCATTGTAAAGCGTGCTCCAGCTTTCTCGATCCTGTTTCATTCCTCTCTACTGAGATCATGCTTGCTTGGGGAGAACGCCCCACCGTGGTGGTCTAGTGGCTAAGGTACTCGGCTGCTGACCCGAAGGTTGCGGGATTGAATCCAGGCTGCGGCGGCTGCACTTTCGATGGAGGCGAAAATGCTGTAGGCCCGTGTGCTCAGATTTGGGTGCACGTTAAAGAACCCAGGTGGTCAAAATTTTCGGAGTCTTCCACTACGGCGTCTCTCTTAATCATATGGTGGTTTTGGGGCAATAAACCCCACATATCAATCAATCAATGCTTGGGGAGGAAATTCCTTCACGTGCTTTGCGTGGAGGACGAAATAAAGACGCCACGCAGTCAGTCTCGGCATATAGAGCATTTTGAAGCCGCATTCCTAGCACTTGTCCTCTCTGGCTGTATCAGCCTTACACGCGACATCCGAGATGGAGCGTGTTGACCATGTATAATAGTTGCGCTGCGCTTACGCAACTTTGCCTGCATTTCATCTTGGTGTGGTAATCACATCATGGGTCCACCTTTTTAACATACCAGCCTATAAACACTTTGGACCTTTGCCTTAATAGGCAAAAGTCCAACGATAGGACTTCTGGTACCAGCGCCAGGTCCACCCAAACTTCTTGGGCTCGCAGCGCCTTGGGTCAGCCACAAGCAGCTTAATAGTAACAAAATCGTTCAATTCTTGCATATAAGTATCACTACGTCCAGTGAAAGTTTACTGCGTAGTTGTTATTACTCATTGTCTTTCTTTTGTTTGTGTATATCAATGACATGTTTCTGTTATCTTACCCAAGTTCGAGTATCTGAATATATATGTCTGTACAATGCTTAACCTTCTTTACTATATCTGCGATGTTTAGCATCTTGTATCCTGGTTAAATGCCTTGTTATATTGTTTTGCTACTTGTGCTATTGTTGCCTTGTGCTATCGTTCGGATACTGTGCCATTTTCTATCGCATCATTGGACCCTATTCTAGCCTTTGGCTATGGGTCCAAACAGTTTTTTGAGCTATCAAGTTGGAATTGCAAATAAAGTGAAATGAAATGAAAAAAAAATGTGTCCTTGATTTCCTTCGTGGACTGTTCGTCCACATTCTTCTGGTAGTATGCAACATGATGGCGCGAGCTTTCGTAGAAATTTCCACATCTTCGACAGTGAGAGAGAAGCTGTAAGTATTCGCTACAGAAGCACTCTTCGAGTCTTAGATATTTACCCTGCCGCCAAACCGCTGCTCAAGAGCCATCATCCATCTATGTGAGGCGAAGTACAACTATTATTTATTAGATCAAAGCCGACAGTCAGACTTTGTAAAGATGCGGCGAAGGTGAGCTAGTAAAATACGCTGCACTTCAGTCGGGGATTCATGGGCGCACCGCCCGGGCAACGGAAGGCACCCGGAAAGTGTCGGCTATGCCTCAAAGGCTCGTTGCACGTCAGTTCGGCCACTCCACTCTGGTATCCGGCACACAGCGGAAAGCAGGAGGCCATGAAAAACAGTTGCTGCTCGGTGAAGGATGCGAGGCCGTGCAGGCGCCAATTATAGTCACGTCGTCGCAGTGGAGACCGAAACGCGTACCACAGAAAGGACTGAGCGATGGCGCGGTTGAAAGCTGCACGCTTGACAGGATCTCCGTGAAGACCGCGCAGTGTTCCAGCGGTTTCATAGCAGTGACTGCGCTGGTCCAGGAGGGAGTGGAAGCTGCTCTGCTCAGGCAAATGGTCCACGAAGAACTGAAACGTGGCCTCAGCAATCAGCGAGCCAAGACCGCCGTACTTGACGCTGTCCACCACCTGCGAAACAGTTTTGTTAAAGCGATTGCCTCAGGTGCCCCATGAAACCACAAAAATTGACCATTAGAGTCAGGCGCGTAGCCAGATTAATTTTGGGAAAAGGGGGGGGGGGCAGCTTTTTGATTTTTGCAAGGGCGCGCTTTCGCTCTCCATGTCATGGTGAAAAACATTGGTGGGGGGGGGGGCACGAGTTTGATGTGCCATCCCTTAGCTACACCCCTGGTCGGCGTCAACACCAGTAATGCAAAAAGTCATCATCACGTGATGATGCCACCGTAGGACGTCATATGATGACTTGATCACATGACATTGCCGCTTGGTCAAATGTGTGCCGATATTGGAGGCAGTGCAAAACCAGGTGACATGCAGTAAGTTTGCATCATCTAAGATCCTGGAGGCATGCAGTACAAGCTACGTTAGGCACCTAAAGTTCTCGAAAAAGTTTTTCTCTTTTTTTGTGCGATGGGGGGGGGATACTAACACATGGATTGAGGAAAAAAAGAGCTGCTTGCACCTTCGAGTTATCTTGGGCGATTTCATATAGTACCCTGTTATCTTTTTTTATCTCAAGAAAGCAAAATGTTCGTAGCAAAAGGTTCGTTGAACGCGCAAGGTGCCGCAAAATGTTAGATACTTACATTCGAATCGTACAGTGGCAGCAGGGTCAAGTAGGGTGCGAGTCCAAGCTCTCCCTTGCTGCCAGCCTTGTGGATCGAGTAACCATTGGCTCCCCCCACGATGCTCGACAGGTACCAAGAGCTGATGGCTCTGCGCACGTCGGAGCTCATCCGACGCAGTCCCCTCTGTAGCTCCAGCCAATTGCTGGCGAATGAGCCGCGAGCCATAGACGGCACGTCGGTGAACAGCCTATCAAGTCGGTCCTTGTTGTCAAGAAACTCGAGCCTCGGAAGAAGCGTGCGCTCTAGCTGCCGCAAGTTAATCGACGTGTCGCGCATGTCCAGCTCCGGAATCACCTGAAGGTTGCTCAGAAGCGCCGAGTACACCACATTCACTATTTCGTGCAACTCAACCCGTATGTCCTGTCTGAAGTTCTCGGCTGCGTACCTCTGGTACATTACCACACCCACAGTTGTCTCTGTCAGTCGCAAGCAGTGAAGGGACGACTGGTACCGCACTGACTTCTTGCTTCCGTAGCTGAGTACGGCCAGGCCGTAAG
Source organism: Rhipicephalus microplus (assembly GCF_013339725.1). Taxonomy (NCBI): domain Eukaryota; kingdom Metazoa; phylum Arthropoda; class Arachnida; order Ixodida; family Ixodidae; genus Rhipicephalus; species Rhipicephalus microplus. Next base: position 37,945,318 of record NC_051170.1, read on the forward strand.
ACATGAAGCGAGCCAAAGCCTGGACGACGGTCCAGCCATAATAGAAGTGGAGCCGCTGCTCGCCGATAGCAAGTAATAGGTCATCCAGAGCGCGCAGGTATTGCGCATCCCACACTGTTATCTGTTGAGAACATGGCAGGGACGCGAACGATAGGTTTTCCGATTTATTGAGTGGCGCGAACATCATTTGACCGAACAAGTCAGCCCAGCGTTTTGGCGATATAGACGGAGACACGTGATTTAATTTGCCGACATCATTGAATACAGTTTTCACAGCCGCTTTCCGTCCAGTGAGGTAGTGGAAAGCGACGTTTTCAATTTGGAGGAAATACTCCCAACGCGTCGACGTGCTGCCAGAGGTAGCCGCGTTTAGCAAAGAGCCACCCATTGATGCATTCCCATCATACCCTTCAAACACTTGGATAAAAGAGTCGTAGTAAACCTCATACTTGTCGTGGGATTCGAGTTCTTGGCGACGTCGCTTCAGGTGCTCCAGGACGTCCCCCTTCCATATCTGAATAAAGCACGTTCCCCTGTCATATTCGGCCACGAAAAAGGCGAGGGTGTAAACGTTCAAGGCGATGGCCATCTTGAGCATCGATGCCATGATGTTTGGTCTTTTGGAAACTTGTGGCCAGAGGATTCCGGCGTCAGTCATGATCGCTCGAAACTGGTCGAACTGGCTCACCCCCTCGGCGACAACAGCGACGCACGACTGGTAGAAGACGGCTGCTTTTTCGAAGGCGCTCTGAGCCGACTCCGGCGCGATGGCTGTGCGCAGAGAGCGTGCCACGAGGTTCGTGAAGGTGTCCATGTGGTCCCGGAACACTGAGCGCGACGAGTTGGCGTAGCCTTCGCAGACGAAGCGGTAGAAGTTGTGGCACGGGTTGACCGATCCCGACGTGCTTTGCGCCACCATGCGAGCGTATGAGGTGCACGCCGTGGTCTCGCACAGGCCGACGAGCTGGGCGGCGCGTCGGACGCGCCGCGTGATTGGGACAGCGACGGCGGACACGACGCAGACTGCGACGGCGAGTGCGAGAAGAGCGGCTACCGCAGCAGCCCTGCTGTCTCGTTTCAGACGCTCGGGAAGCGAGGGAGGGCTTAGCTTGATGCGGTTTGGAGGCTGGTACAGCCAGTCGATCTTCTACGAAAAACACAGAGAACGTTTTTAGAGAACGTTATGTTACGGCTATTTCAAAGACCCGTCAAATTGTTATACACCACTGTTCGTGCGTTTGTATATTTTCACTTCGTGGCAAGACAAAGTTCAAGAGAAACTTATGCTTCTAGTAATTTCTGTCTGGCACGTGGCTATATGTACACAGTAAACTTTCATGAAAGGGAACATGCAAGTGCGTGACCTGCGTGCTCAAGCGGATGCTTGCCGCGCGTTCAAGCGAGAACGAGAGCAACCACAGTGAGTAGCCTACATGACCAAAGTAGTCATGAAGGCTCCCTAAACCGCAAGCCTCCTCCCGCGTCATGCAGAGGTGAGAAAAACAGTCATTTGCGATATGAAGCTGGCGGCACGATTGCAACAATTTCCTTCTTTCAGGTGATTGCGCAAGAGGCCGTTCCCGCACTATAACAGGTATTGTGTCCAGCGTAATCGAAGATGACGCGAAAAGAGGCTGTGGTTGCCCCGTTCTCGCTTGAACGTGCTGAAAGCAGCTGCGAGAGCGCGCAGGCCACGCGCTCGCGTGTTCACTTTCATAAAAAGTGATAGTGTACGTACATATATTGAATCACAGCTTACCAATAGGCACATGCTGAGACTACAGCGTAGACAAACCTAATGCCACATGAAATAATAATGATAATCTACATTGTTCTTAACATGGGTCATGAGACTCATGACTCTACAAGCCCTTAAAAACCCCGTATGCGTATACACATTCGCGCGAACTGTTGAAAATGTCTAAAACAGTTATTTCAACCATAGTTTCCTATAAGTACTCCAGAGGGAACTGTTGCGCTATAGAGTCCATGGGAGTTGCAACGCACGGCGCTTCAGCCAGCATGGGAACGATGAATAGTACGCACATTTGTTCAATCTTCGTACTTTCACTGCGTTTAGATTCACGTAGCTTAGAGCTGCTTTGTCCCGAAACGACAATTAGCAAATGTTCAGTAGTTGCACTTCACCACCTTCACAATGAACGAAGTTCAAAACGGTTTGTTCTTTTATTCAAAACAAAACGAAAATGCAGCAGTAAACAAAGCTATACAAGCGTTCGAAGCCCGCAAACACGAAAGGCTGGGCAAATGTGTTTATTATCAATCATTTTCATGGCGGCTGAGTGATTGCAGCACCAGAGTCCCCTCTAGTCAATTTTAGGAAACTCTACGCTTTCAACGACCAATAGGTGCTACTAAAGCACCTATCGCTGTTACTTGTGGTAACGTCAGCGGTGTTTGCATATATGAATTATACGAGGACGTAGATTCCGACTCGCGGCACACTGAAGTTCGTCCGCAATTAATGTGCCGAGTCCTGTGCTGGAAGTGATGGTATATAGCAGGACTCTTGATGGTGCACTGGGCGATACGACAACGTGCAACATCTAACGAATTCGGTAATCTATATAGTTTACGACAAACGGAGAAACGTTCAGCACAATAGACTCACCATTGGTTGACGAAGCCTTTTAGAAGCCTGTTCTTGCTTGGCAGTGCTTGGCTCCATTTCAAAGTAACCGTTCGCAGGGCCCACTAAAAAAGAACTTGCAGGACGGCGAGCAGAGGATTCTTCTTCTGTTTCTTCTTCGTGCCATGTGCTGGTACCAACCCTGCCAGATGGACCAAATCTTTTAAAAAAGCAAGTCTACAAAATATGGAGATGGTAGTCTGCCTAATTAAAAAAAAACAAGTATAAACAAGTACTATTTATGCAAATGGTGAGAGAAAATACATGAAGCAGCCGAGTTGAAGTCGATTGAAAAGTATCATCAGAAAGGTACATTTATCGGGAGAACTGGTCGCAAACAAATAATGAGTGCCGGGACGGCTGATTGGCATTAACCAAGCGCTAGCCGCCTCGTGATACATTTTGAATACCTACTTCCATGTTGTAAATTTTATTGATGCGAAGTATTTCTGAAAGCACATCCGCATGATTTTGTCAGGTCTCACAAGGCGCTGTGGGGCCTATAGCTGTATACGTTATTGGATCTCGCCGAGTCTCACAAGTTCTCGCGATGTCTAAGGTTCTCAGAGAACCTTGAAGAACTTTTTTAAACATTTCCCTCTAATCAGTATACGATCCATAACTGTAGTAGTGCGAAACTTTACTAAGCACAGATACAAAAGGGACAAGCGCGCTTATTGCAATTGAAAAGTTATTGCGAGATGCACATACATATACGAGGAAAGAGGCCAGAAAACAAAAGAAGAATAAAACCCACGTGTCCAGCTAATCATTATTAAGCCATCTCCATGCAGCAGGACAGTGAAGTTCTTTAGTTTTTCTTTTATTAGGTGAAATGAACGGCGCACTCATTTATTCTATGTGATTACGTTTGATTTCGGTTAATCGTTTCTTAGATAATCGTTTCTTAGGTTTATTCGGAGCAACCTCTAAAATACCTGCGTAGGTCTTCAGGGCCAGTATTCACCGAAACATCTTATGATGAAGGCTTTCGTAAGAAAACATTTCGGACAATCATGATATGGGACGTATTAGAGAAGCCGAATGACCGATAGAAAAACGCACTCACAAAAAAGGTGTTTTGTGACTGAGACCCCTGGTTGGGCACTCAGTTATTCATCTGCACAAATGGGCAGTAAAACGGCAAACTATACCTAATTATTCTCAGCATATTTTAACATTCTCTTTATACAACAAACCTGCCCGAACACCTTTTCTGGTGGTTTCTGGTTCGGTGCACCTGCTTGGTATTGGTGTCTCCAGCATTGCTTCCTTTTGCTCTATCCCTATCGTAAATTGTTCGCATATTATTATAAGGCTTCAGCATTGGTCACGCCGAAGCTTGTCATATATATGCAACTTTCTTCTCTTAAGCTTGAAGCACTCTAGGGGCCGGTATGTCGAATGCTGTCATCTTCTGTTGGTGTAACTCAGGCAAAAGCACATACAGATTAGCAATCTGTTGCATATTGAGCACGCACTCGCGCCAAAGACAAGTCTGCTTACCTCTTCTTCTTCGAGCGCGTTGATGATTAAACTTAGTGTGGACTCCCTCCCCCGCCCGTCTTTTTTCCCCTTTTGGCCGTATAAGTCGCACTGTATGTATACCTGCTATAAAGCTGTATCAACTCATCCAATTTCCCATCGCCACAAATTGGCTTTTTCCTCCTCAGACCACCATTCCACGACCCGACAAACGTCTGCACGCACTCGGGATTAAATATGACGCGATTGTACTGTAGTGACATAACAACTTTTTACAGTGAAAGCTGTTATGAGACCACCACTCGGGTCACGCACAATTGTCCGCTGCCGCCGGTGTCCGTAATCACATCGCGCGAAACAACAACAACAAAAAAACCATTCATTAATGGCACAGTCGGGCTCGAACCCGTGCCCGTTGAGTGCCAGCCCAGCATTCTACCACTGAGTTACGCCGGTGCTTGTAACTTGCCTTAGCCAAGCTTGATTTAACACCAATGACACAGTGGGGTTCGAACCCGTGTCCGCTGGTGCCAGCCCAGTATTCAACCACTGAGCTACACCGGAGCTCGTGACTTATTGTCAAACTTGCCTTGGGCAAGCTTGATGTCGGGAAAACAATCGCTTTAATACGACATATAAAGCGTTTTAAAACAGCGAAATAACAACCAGTCATCGCACAATGCGAATAGCATAACGAGTGGGCCGTCCAATACTTTAACCAATTACAAAAGCTTGTTATTGTTCCCCTTTTAACTGTGGCACATACCCACTTCAGCCATAATTCCTCATCATCGTCAGCCACTGCAAGAACAATTGGCACAAACTTCCTTGCAAGTGTTTAGCGGAGAGCCCGCTTTTCAGAAGAGTGACGAAAAATAGCATAGCGAATGCTGCCATACTACCCAAATAAGTTTATTAATAACGACCTGGTGGGTATCAAGCAAGTGTGCTAGCAGTATATACCCAATGAGTGTTTCGAAAAGGCTCTGATAGGCCGCTCTTCTAGCTTTCGTTGGGACTGCAGTGCTGTGTTTTCCGCGCAGGCCGAAGTTTTTTTCTTAAGTCTTAGACACAGTTGAAACTTTCACGACGGATCGATCGGCCTCAACCATTGTACACGCGTAGTGGTGACGGGAGCCGCAGCGTTGATAGTCTTACTACATAATATGCCTGGTACAGTGACAGCTCCCACATTTCGGCCGCTCTTCTATAGCAACACAAGCCTCGAGTGACAATCTACTTTCCAAGCACTTCTGATAGATCATCTTGTATTCCGAATATCCACGAAAAGTTTTTTCTAAAAAAGAAAGAAATCTATTGTTCTTGTTATATTGGGTACATCGAGGCCCGTGTATACTGTGTTATGTCGGAGCGCGTCAAAGAACAACAGTTTCCCTTCACTACGGCGTCTCAATTATATCGTGGTTTTGGGATCTCAAAAAGGCCAAGAATTATTAGTAGGGCGCTTATACATTTATGAGCTTGTTTGTTATTCTGGAGTTTTCTGTCCGTGCCATATAGCATCCTTACTGATGGAAGTGTTACCTTTCAATCTGGAGGGTGTGAAGATGACATAGAATGAACATACCATCGATGGTCAGCCTTCAGGAAGGTCAAGTTCAAGAACTTTCAAATGTATATTTTTTTTCCCGATAGGTTTTTCGGGAACAACAAAGTACTTGGTTTCATAGCAATAAGTAAAAAATAATATCAAGTCTGCACAAAACATAAGTGCATACAAATGACCACGCGCATTTTCATGCGATCGCTAATAGAAACTATTCATCCAACATGTATTTTCTGTCCCGAGTAGTTAACGTCGAAAATGATACAAAATTCGGTTGAACGATGCTACCGCAGAGAGTCGACGTAACAACAAAAACAAGTAATAAAGCGTCAATAGAAAACGAAGGTTTCAAGAACGGCCTCAGTACGAGCAACTCGTAGATCAGAAAAAAGAACAGATACTTCACAGCCCGAGTCGGTGGTGGAAACACATCGTCCGCGAATATACAGGAAAATAGGAAGCAACGTCCGCGCAGCGTGGTGCGAGCGGACGTCAGTAGAAAGCGCTGCACTTGAGCCGCGGATTCATGGGCGCTCCTCCGGCACACTGGAAGGCGCCCGGGAAGTGTCGGCTGTGCCTGAGCGGCTCGTTGCACTGAACCTCGGCCACTGCCCTCTGGTATCCGGTGCACAGCGGGAAGCAAGTGGCCAAGAAGAAGAGCTGCTCCTCGGAGAAGGAATCGAGGCCGCGCAGCCGCCAGCGCGGGTCGTGGCGCCGCAGCGGAGACCGGAACGCCTGCCACAGGATGGACAGGGCAACTGCGCGTTCGAATGCCGCGTGCTTGGTGGGGTCCGTCTTGAGTCCGCGCAACCGACCGGTCTCGTAGCAGTTGGTGCGCTGCGCGAGCAGTGCGAGGAAGCGGCTGTGCTCGGGCAGGTGTTCTTGAAAGAACTGGAAAGTGGCCTCTGCGATCATGGAGCCCAGGCCGCCGTACTTGATGCTGTCTACCACCTGGCAAGAATGTTCCCCGACACATTAGCTGAAGCGCCGACGGTTCTGCTACATGCAGTCGTACACTTACACTGCATGCAGGCACATGTGAGATATCGACAAACCACAGGTTTGCAGCATGAAATCGCAAGGCGTTGGTCCAGGGTTAGATCAACGTAAAAGGACAATTCTTTGGGTGACAAGAAAGCTTTGTTTTTGCAGGATATCCGGATGGATTTTCTTCTGGCTTCGTGCTACAAGCTGAACTTTCTTCTGGCTTTGTGCTACAAGCGAGTGGTCGTCAGTTTCGTGTTGCTAACCCTTCCACCACCTTGCGGGTCTTCGAAGAACCAATTTGCAGCACCGCTAGCATACGCAACAACACAGAACTATGTTCTGTGCGCACTCTCATGTGTTTTCCGCGTCGGTAACTGCCTGCACTGTATGATTGCATAAAGTTTGTGAAACGTTTATCGGTATTTATCTTCGGAATATTGCCCACAAAACAGGTGTTGGGTCTTACCTGCGTGTTGCTTTTAAGGTTAAGTTATATCGACTCCTATAAGCGTAAATTGCATCCTTTTGTTTCTCAGTTGTCAAATCTATTATCTTGGACCTTAAGACATATATCTGTTGTAACTTTTAGTGTCTTATTTAGGAAACTGTGCATGTTGATATACTTATATGCTACTTATATACAAGAAACAAAAATACCAAAACCATCGTATTTGTATGTCATCTTTGATAAAATCATATAAAAACTAAAGCAGTTGTGCATACTTTTATGTTCTATTTTAGCCTAGGTCCACAAGATGCACTTCTAAATTGCAGAGGTGTGTTAAGCAATTACTTTCCACTGATCTAAAAGATTCGCGCTGTTGCTTTCTTTCACCAACTGTAGTGTTGATTCTGTACTGTTCAGCTGCACTGTACGTTCAATGCAGACGTACGCTCAAAAGTTATTTTCCACTGATCCAAAAGATCCCTGCTGTTTCTTTCTCTTTCACTAACTACAGTTAAACGTTTCGTTGCTGCTGCTCACCTGAGGGTCGTACAATGGCAGGAGCGACACATAGGGTGCCAGGCCAAGCTCCCTTCTGTCGCTTGTTCGATGAATCGAGTACCCACTGGCAGCTGCGACGGCAGATAGGTAGAACGATCGGATGGCCTTTCGTACTGCAGGGCTCATGCGCCGTAATGCCTGTTGGAGGTGCAGCCAGTTTTGAGCGAACGAGTCTTTCGCCATGGGTGGGACATCGGCGAACAGCATATCAAGCCTTCTATGGTCGTCGATTAGCTCGAACTTGGGAAGGAGCATGCTCTCGAGCTGTCGCAGATCTATCGACGTTTCGCGCACGTCCAGATCGGGGTTGGCCTGCAGCGTGCGCAGAAGCGCAGCATACACCACGTTCACCATCTCGTGCATCTCCAATCGCGTGTCTGCGTTGAAATCAGTGGCCGCGTAGCGCTGGTACACCACCAGTCCCATGGTGCTCTCGGTGAGGCGCAGGCAGTGGAGAGGCGAATCATCGCGCGCTCCTTTCACGCTTCCGTGGCTCATGACAGCGAGGCCGTAGGACATGAATCGAGCCAGTACTTGAACGACGGTCCATCCGTAGTAGAAATGAAGCCGGTGCCATCCCACTGCGAGCAGTACATCGTCTAGGGAGCGTAGATACTGCAAGTCCCAAACCGTGATCTCTTGCGAACATGGCAGGGTCAACGACGACGCATTGTCGGCACGTTCTGAGGGCACGCCCATCATTTGTCTGAAAACGTCTGCCCAGCGCCAGGCCGTGATTGATGGGGATACGCGGTGCAGCCTCGCGATGTTGTCAAAGACAGCCTTCGCGGACTCCTTGCGGCCAGTCAGATAGTGGAAGACGACGTTCTCGGTCTGCAGGAATTGCTCGAAGCTCAGTGACGTGTTTCTGGGTGCAGCCGAGGTGTCTCCACCCTCGCCTTTCTTGGGAATAGGGTCCTCATCGTCGCCACCGAAAACCCTGGAGAAAGATTCGTAGTACATATCATACTTGCCGACGGTTTCGAGTTCATGGCGACGTCGCTTCAGGTATTCCAGGACGTCTCCCTTCCAGATCTCAATGTGGCACTTCCCGTCAACCATATCGGCAGCGAAGAACACGATGGTGAAAATGTTCAAGGAAATGGCCATCTTGAGCATAGAGGCCATGAGTTCGGGTGGCTGTGCGACCCGGGGCCATTGGATACCGGCGTCTTCCATGATGACTCTGAACTGCTCGAACTGGTTTGTCCCTTCAGCGACGACAGCGACGCATGATTGGTAGAAGAGAGCGGCCTTTTCGAAGGCGCTCTGCGGCGACTTTGGTGCCACGGCTGTGCGCAGAGAGCGTGCCACGAGGTTCGTGAAGGTGTCCATGTGGTCCCGGAACACCGAGCGCGACGAGTTGGCGTAGCCTTCGCAGACGAAGCGGTAGAAGTTGTGGCACGGGTTGACCGATCCCGACGTGCTTTGCGCCACCATGCGAGCGTACGAGGTGCACGCCGTGGTCTCGCACAGGCCGACGAGCTGGGCGGCGCGTCGGAGGCGCCGTGCGATTGGGACAGCGACGACGGACACGACGCAGACTGCGACTGCGACTACCAGCAGTGCGGCCACCACGGTCGCCTTCGTTCCCAGTTTAGGTCGCTCGGGAGGCGGCGGCGGACTCGAGATGATATGCCGCTGAGACTGGTACAGTGTACCGATCTTCTGCATTCGAAAAAAAGATTATTGACTTTGGAAAGACCGTGTCCCGTAAGGAACGTACCTGATAATAGGAAACGTAGCTTATACAACTGAGCTGCGTTACAATAACACCCATCGTAAGCTATACTACTATCAACTGCCTTTACGAGTAACTGCTCTAAACACTGAATTTATTGTTTTGTCAAGTTGGCAGTAGCCCATCCCACTCGGGGCACAGTTTCAACTTCGCTAGTCCTTACTTGTACAGGTAATTTGTTAGATGTGTTCGTTGGCATTATGAAATGCGTTTCTGTCGACTACGGTGCCATTAGCTGGCACGTTATCGGTGACCGCCTCAGAGAGAAAGAATGTGGAATGAACAGTGAGGAACCTGACGCTGTTCAAAATTCTGGCGACGAAGGTTTATCGCAGTCTATGTTCTACCGGCTAGACCCTCATCTGTGCGTTCATTTGCCTGTCATCCTGCAATGAGAGTCGGGGCTACAACTGCCACCTCCATTGTTAATGATGCATTAAGTAAAATACACGAAATAATAATTGGAGAGGCTATACTGCGTATTCACAATCACGCAACTATTGCGTTTCCCTGGTCCTATATTTTTTACCAGCAAACTTGAATTCTGCTACGAATTTAGTTAGCGAATTCTAGAATGCAATAACATCACCCGGTCGCAATCAAGAATTTTCTTAAACCACCTTAATCGCAACATTATTCCACCTCTTTTTGCAATATTGACTAGTTAGTTCAGAGAGCGGTACAAGGTCGGTCACCGAGATATCAGCTACGTAGCCAAGAAAAATATGCTTGCCAGTGGTAGTGGGCGCATAGTAGAGCTGCTCCGAAGAGATGTAAGCACCAGTTCGGGTGAACTGCGTTGAGTCTCCATCGGTAGCGGGCGCACAGTAGAGCTGCTCCGAAGAGGTGTTGACACCAGTTCGGGCGAACTGCGTTGAGTCTCCATCGAAAAAGACACGCAGAAGCGGCCGCGGACAGGAGCAGAGGCTCGTTCGTGTTCTTCTTGCTCTTCTTCTTTCTTCTTGCTCACGCATATTCTCACAGTTTTTGTCTTCTACGAATAGTGAGATGATTGAAAAGGTTGAAAAGAAGATAAAGGTGACGACAAAACACAAAGCACAATCCCACAATAATAATAATAATAATAAACTTGACTTACCAGTACGATATTTCATTTGTCTACAGGTGATCTTTTCAGCTTTTCCCCCCGAAAAGTTCCACTTCCACACAATTCATGACCCACCACTCGTGGTGGATTGAGCCTTACCGCTAGCACTCAATCAACTAACCAAACGTGGATCGACGAAAGCTATAAAAAAACTGGAGAAGGCGAGTGAGAAGTGCTGAAATTAATAATGGGAATAACAAAGCTAGCAGATGATATTCAATAAAGCTAAAAGCTAACATTGCTAAAATACTGAGGGGACGAATGGAAGAAGAGGAGAACGAGGTTGGCACGAGGGTGATCTGCCAGATCCCTGGACTCTCGCATTCATCATCTCTTGTAAATAAAGGCATCTCACCGTAACAATATACTTATTATAATACTGACTTACTTTAAATTGCTTAATAACTTCAAATTAAACGAAACGGGCTGAATAACCACTATAATAAAGATGGAAATAATTCAGAACTTGAGAGAGAAATGGTACAGAAAAGAATTGAGAATGTAAAACTAACTTCACTTTTTCTTCTTTTTATTGGGAAATAATCTCACAAATGATTTCAAAATTATTCATTACTCACCATTTTGAAATTATGAACAGATTTTTTTTTAGGTAGCAAGGCACCGCTCGTTTCGTGGCTGATCCCCCACTATGGGTTGCGCCAGGATAAAAGGGTAATGAATCAAACAATCAACGTCACTATGACTGAAAGAGAACTAAAGAAATAAATGGCAAGCGAAAAAAAAAATCAAAAGCGTGGACGTCAACGTAATTCACCAATACATATATTTTTTTTCTTTAGGGAATCAAACTATAGAGTTCGCGTAAGGAACCTTGTTGGCACCCGAAAGTGTAAAGTTGATTGAAGTCAAGTCAATATCAATTTGCTTGTGTGGACTACCATACTATATATAATGATGGATGGATGTCTTTTTCTTTCGTACTGCGCAATCGAGGAATGAGTATCGTTGATTACGTCTAAATTTAGAGGGCAAGTAAACGTGTTGAATGCTCGATCACATTGCTAGCTTGCCGATAACCACAGGAGCTGACTAACTTTGCAACAAAGTGAATATTTGGCCTTCTCATTCAACCAAGTTTCTTCGCAAGTCTTGTGACGCAGGTTGCGAGAAATATTCTCGGGCTCTAGTGCGGCAAATGTGGCTGTAGGGGTTCTTTCGAAGGGGTTCTTTTGGTAGTCTTTTCCTTTGTATATTAAAATTTTGGCTCGTAAAAAAGAAGTGCCACAGAGATTCACTGTCATTACAGTAAAGACGTGATTGTGGCGTATTGAGCGCCAACCATGCAACCATAATCAACATCAACGTCGTCGTGAATATCAGAAGAAGACGAAAGTTCCATCGCCTGCCTTCGGCTGAACGCCCCGCTCAACATAATACAGCTGAAACACCTTGCCTACAGCGTACCCACAAGGACTGCTTTTTTATAAGGTATGAAGACCAACGATGCACAGATGGGGCCTAGCGTAGAGCAGCCGGAAAAATTGAAAACGGTTGTTTCTGACAGCAAAAGTGACAATGCGGCCCGGCATCCCACGTCACCATCGTCCTCCGCCTCACAACGGGACAGGGAGTGCGTTGGGGCAAATGAAGCCAGGTCTCCTCATAGTCACAAAGATCGACAAAGCAAAGAGGTGGGAAAAGGCATCAAAACAGAACAAGAGAAAACTAAGACGCGCCAGCGCAGTACGAATATTCCGAGCAGTTCAGATGATGCTGGCCATGACCTCGTGTCACTCGCCGCAGTGCCGTCGGAACGAGGTGCGACAGGTAGGAAGAAGGCATCGGTGCTCGGCAAGTCAGGGGGTGTCGCTCAGGACGCCCAGGAGACACCTGCTGCGAGGGAGCTAGACACGTTTGAATTTTCTCCACGGACTGGACACACCGGCTCTACAGACAGCAACGAGACAAAAAAAGCCTCTCAAATAAGTCGTGCAGGCGTTGAAGGCGTTGCTGGGTTCCCCGTGTCCAACTGTGAACCCAAGCGGCCAGTTGAAACACCGCAATACGGTACGTCCTACGTACAGAACGACTCGGCGGCAGAAGTAGCCCCGAACAAGCGTGAAAATTGCGGCACGGCGAAGCAAGGCAGCCCTATGAGACACTCCGCAGTGCCAGTGGCTAGTGTCAGCACTCCTACTTTGCCCGAACGAAGTGAGTTACCATCGACGCCGCCGACTGCAACACCACGCTGGAACGCAACCCAACTCGGGAGTTATCCGACCATGAGCGAAACGGCTCAAGCCTCTCCTGAGCCGGTGCCTGAGTCGTCGGAGTCTGATAGTCGTGCTCCGTGGCGTGGACGAATTATGGAGATCATTAAGAGCGAAAGCGTCGGAGAGACCGGCACCTCCAAGAGGCGTGCTCCCGCTTCGGCCCACGTCAAGTCTAGGTACTCTGGAACGGCGGATTATCCAGGTATCGTGAACGCTGTACTTGGCGCTGCCTAAGAAATATTGCACGACGAGTACCGAGGAGTGTCCAAGAACTTGCATGTCAAGTTTCACCGTATACCGCCATAATCAGTCTCGTTTACACTGGACGTTTTGCGTGCCTAAACTTTGATGGAATGCAAATGTGAATTGCTCAGGTAGTTAAAAAAAAACACATGACAGCTTACACATGGATGCCGCAATGAAAGTCTCTGAAACTTGTCAATCCAATGAATGGCTATTTGTGTATCATTTCAGAAGACAGCATGCCTCGTTTGATAAAACTCTTAATGGTAACGTGGCCTTGTTAACGAGACAAAACGATATTGACGCCCGTTTCCTGACACTATAAAGAGAGTCGACACACTCTGTTTTCCCATAATCTTGAATACAAACACGTGCAATTCCACCGTTCTCCGTAGTTTCACGTCTCCGTAGCCACCATTAGATAAATGGTTCCATAAAAGTGAAAGAGGTGGTCACCCATGTCGGGTTTCTTGATCCCCAACACTTGATGAATTTTGCATACACGCATGCTCACGCGAGGAAGCATATGGGTTTAAGCACTTTCTCTCACTCTCACTTCCTTCCTTTTTAAATACAGTGACGCTCAAAAGGCTCCGCATAGGCCTATTCGCCAACGAACAAGACGAGCCCTCGGGTCCCAGTCGGGCGAGACGGATTCTGTTCTTGGCGCCACTCGCTGTGCTCATAATCGCGCTGATATTTGTGCTCTTGGTGCGCCGGAGTCGCATTCTCCACAAGATGAACTATGTGCCTGAGCAGGTGGGTGAGCATATAACTCGAGAACTTTCATCTTCACTTGGTCTTGATATATGGTGCCTAGTAAACCAGATTGCTATGGTCTGGTAGAGAGAGAGAGACGTCTGATGTGATGGTAGCGGTGACGTAATATAATTACTACAAGTTCTAGGTGATTTCATGGATCGTGTAGTGCCCACAGTTGACGCATCGCAGGAGCTGGTTTCAAGAGTGTGGAAGATACACGAGGTGTAGCAAGCCGCATCCTTGCGCAGTAGAACAAGTTTCTGTTTGTAATTGAATTATAATTGGCAAGGTTACGACAACTGAATTCACTCGCCATGTGTTACATCACAGCGATACGTGATATAGTAATTATGATTCGCATTAAGGTTATACGGTCTTCATTTTTGTATGAGCAGCCGCCAGTAATTCTGATGGCGAAGCCACACGATAGTACCAATACAGGTGCGACCGCCCGCTTCGATGCTATATAACTCACGCGTGGCATACTTTCCCGGTGACCTGACAACAATGAAACCATGGAATCGGCTATCCTTTAGTGCTAAAGCATACACTAAGGACTAGGTATGAGGTAGTAGGTACGTTTATTTCCTTATACTATCGAAATGAACTGTTTCTTCAACCTCGCCTGCCAAGCCTTGTACCCGAGAACTTCAGAATCAACATTGTAAAGGTCGCAAAATAACTGAGAATACGTCACCGTCGTTGCGTCAGGATGCAGATGGAACGCAAACAAAATCGTTGGTTTAGAATTTACTGGTCATATAGCCCACGGCGACCTCTTCAGAAATTTGAGACAGAAGGAACAAGCTCCAACGTTGGCCCCCGAGCTTTTTTTTGTCATTGTTGGCGCTCCTGCTGGTGTCAAGCGCAAACACCGTTAGTTAATGACGTGTGCTCACTCTCCGCGTCCAACGCGTGAGTCCAGACACTATGGGGACGCCGAGTAGACGACTGCGACACAGATGAATGGCCTGCACATTGCAGCGACCAGCTTGTAAGATGGAGTATAACTGTTAGGTTATATATCGTACGATTCCGCTGGAAATCCTTTGTCTGGTCCGCCAGCTTTTCGTGCTCATAGTAGCGTTTGCCAGTCGAAGTCTGATGCGTTTCTTCTACCAAAATGACCTGAAGGTCAAAGGCATACGCACTAGGGATGCAGAGAAGGTTGTCATTCCCCCCTCATTCACTTAAAAAGAGCACAAAGTGAGCCCCATATAGTTACTTAGTCGGACCGATCCTGCTATTGCTTGAAAAGCATAGTTATGCCCGCACGCAATTTAGAGGATGATGGCGGCCAAAGTCCCGTCGTGCTGAATTTCGAAACTTATTTACTTCCCATCTTTACTCCCGGAAGGTCACGGACAATAGGGCATTGTGAGAAGCAAGTCATCGTTGTAATTTCATTGTTTCATTATGGGGAAACATGATTTGAACTTAACCAAGATGAGGCAGGCTCGCTCCGATGAAACTTCGTCTCCCCCCCCCCCCACCTTCCCTACTGGCGATCACCGTGCATGGGTATGGCTTTGTGCAGTTCCCATTAAAAAGAAAGAAAATGCAAAGGGGGAAGCCCTTTCCACATGTCTAATCTTTTATCTTTTAATCCCGCACCTTTGTGGATCTTTGTAATCCTACGTATGCATCCCCTCGAAGGGCTGACGAAACCGAACAAGGCTCGCACTACTAAACAAAATGAGCTTGCGTTTCAGACAGAAAGCAAGAAGCCGTGATCGGCAAGAGACCACAAGATTGAGATTGACGTGAGTAATGACCCTACCATTCTCAACTTGTGACAAAAAAGCCCATTGTAGGAAAAATCCGGCTCAGCAAAACATTTTCTTGCACTATTTGGTTCTGATGACGTTCGAAGAAGAAGCCGCAACGCAAAACGACACCCGGACAGACAGGTACCTGGGAAGTTGCACAACTACGTACTTAAAGACAGGTTTTCCTGTGGCCCATCATTTACTGAGGTTCTTGTTTGGCGTTATTAACTGTGGCCCCCACGGCTCCTGGTGTTTCTGGTGCAGGAAGTGAGTGGCGTGTGTTCCAACGAGGAGTGCCACCGTGTGGTAGCGTTCGCGACGGAAAACACGGACCTGGATTTCGACCCGTGCGTAGACTTCCACCGGCATGCCTGCGGACGGTGGTTCGCCGGCAGTTCTGCGCGTCGAAGCTACGTCGACGAGAACCGGTTCAACTTGAGCGCAGCTGCGCATGGAGCCTTGACCCGGTTGCTAAGCAGGGCGCAGCTAGGAGTCTTTGGCATGTGAGCCGTTCAATATGTGAACTGTAAAGAAATGATATTTTCCACATGTTGGAACTGTACACTTCGTTGGCAGGGTGAAACACCATCGGTTTAAGTAATATAGCGTACAGAGACCAATAGATAACAATAATGAACAGTATGGGATATACGTTAGATCAGTGTACACTGTGTTGCTTCATTTGTTCTTGCTTCTGTCATTTTTTGTCATTTTTTACACTAGATTAGTTAATTAGGAAACGTCTGCACTCAAAACGCGTACGCTTGCCTTTAACGACTTACTTTCACAAAAACGTTTCTGTCATGCATGCAGTTCACCTGTTGCGACATCTGAGCAATGGGGCACGGACCTTGCGCAGTGTATAACTGCCATGATACGTGGTTTAGTCGTGTCCAGTCAAAATGTACCCTATAAGGGTAGAAGGTAATTTTCACCGAAAAGAAAAGTACTTGTCTGGAAACCGCATTTTCGTAATCAATACGTGGTCGTCCCTCCCTTGAGAAGGGACACACTGATCATTGGCATAGCCGAGGGAGGTTACTCACTCCACCCAGTTTTTTTCCCCCATTTTGCATGCGTATATATGCATGCACACGGGCATACAAAACCGCCTTACCCCAGAAATATTTCTGGCTACGCACCTAAAACTGACAAACCTTTCCCGCAAAACAAGTGACGCACTCTATACCCTCTCCACCCTCTCCCAACATTTCTCACACGCACACTTCTAAATAATTACGTGGGCAAAACACATGGGAGCCAGCCGTAGCCTTCGTCGCAACATACATAAAGGAGTATGTAAGCCTTCACATTTAAGTACTATAAAAGGTATTGTTATGCTTACAGTATTTTAAGGGTAGCAGTATTGGAGTGTAATGCACTGTGGTAATAGCAATGGTGTAGAAAGTATACGACATGGTACACATGTTAGAACACCTGGTCGAACAGGAGCCTACATGCTGTGGTACTTGGTCTCGCTATATTCCGCGTAAACGAGGCACCATTAGAGGGAATGCCGACAATGTTACCTAGCAGGTTCAGCCTCTTCAAGATGTAATGTAAGACATAGTGAAATCAGTAGTGGTACGCTGGACGACCCGAACTAATGAGACCCGTCTGCGTTTCCGCAGACCACGCGACGTCGGAATGGCTCGCTTCTACTCCAGCTGCCTCGCTTACGCCCATAAACGTCCGAGAACCGATTCCACAGCATTGCTAGAGAGAATGGGCCTCAACAAGAGCTCGTGGACCGACTTAACGAGCATGCAACAGCTTTTAGACCACGTCGTGGCCGCCAATCTTCGCACGGGTCTCGCCGGGTTGGTTCGGGTGAGCAAGGGCGAAAGTGCGGTGCCTCTAGTCCTGGACCTAGGTGAGAGCCTTCAGTCCACTCTTGGAGACCATGCCACGTCATTCGTCAATGTGATGCTCCGCGAGCTCGATTGGTCCAGGAATAGCTCGTTGATTGCCGCTCTGCAGAGCCTGGACGCCAGAGTTGAACTGGCAAGGAACCAAGTAGACACCCTGCCGCTCAACACCACCAGCTTCGCAGTGGTATGTACCCGTGGCTGCATCAAAACGTTTCATATTGCCTCATCAGACGTAACGACTTCTCACATATGTTGATTGGAAGCATTTTACGGTGGATGTTAAAACGACCTAGTCGTTAGATTAGCATGCTCTTTATTTCCACCACTGATACTCGCTAAACGGCCTCTGGAGGCATACTGAACTACGCGTACAACGTCAATATCATGTGCAATGACACATAGCGCTTCTCAGAACGCAAGCTTGCATGAGATAACAGCATGCACGATGTACTTTTTATACTGTCGATTTAACCATACACCTGTCATTTGTGTCATGTATACGATGGTAGACCACAGGTTCGCCTGTGGTGAGATCTTACTTTTTAACCAACGGTCGTGTAAGTAATTATACTTTTTATCGCAACCTGCCGCAAGGACGGCGTCCAGACTTGTAATAAAATTACAAGTCAAACATTAAGCTATCGCACTACAATTTCTGCGACGATATCTGCAAAGTAGAATCGCATCAACTGTGACTGCATTCCTCTGCAATGTTGTGCCTTTTTGAACGGTGACTTCTGAATAGAACTTGTATATAGACTCACTCACTCCTTGAATTCTGATGAACATAGAACGCAGAGACTCCAACTCTGGACGTGTCCTGGGAGCACGTGATGAAGACGTCCTGGAGCGTGCCTACTCCTCCTCCAATGAATCGACCGACCTAAAGAATGCGGTCGTGAGCGTCGGGGCTGTGGATGTCCTAAAACGGATGGTCGCAGCACTAACCACGACCGACCTGCGAGTCACGGGCATTTACTCGCTGCTGCTGATGCTTGCGCAGGTCATGAAGTACCCTTACTTGTTGGCGACCAACTACGCTGGCTTTGAAGACATCACGTTGTGTTTACAGGTGCTAAGCCTTAATATGTAGTCCAAACTACATTTCAAGCTGAAGACGAAGTGGCCAGTGCGCTTATTAAGGCGATAGCGTTGAAGGGCTCGTTTTCGAAAATTCTGGTGTCGGCGTCTTTGGTTGTTACACAGAAAGCGGCGTTGACAATCAGTGAAAATTTGACTTAGATGCTATAGTTAATAAGTAAACAATCTTGCGTTCGAGTGAGAGTCGAACCCTGGCCTTCTGTGTGACAAGCAAGTGTCGTATCATGGAGCCACGACAGTGCCTGAAAGACCGTGGTTAAACTATCTATAAGAATGCAATCTAGTTGATGATGTATCCGTATAACGCACGTTATTTTGCTTGGCATAAGTGCAGAATAACACGAGGTGTAAAGTTATGTAAATTTCACAGCGGTTGGGTTGTTCAACCCATTTGTCACAAAGTGTGTGGCTATGCACGTGTGCGTGGCACACTACGAACGCGTATTGGGTATACTTCGTCAATTTGTGAACGGAAGAGTTATGGCGTAGCGGACAATTTGCGACTGTACATGCAGCAGACATTCAAGGGTATAGTTTGAAAGGTTCAATATCACGCGTACAAAAGTTCCCTTCCTTGCGGTGTGGTTGAAGGTGATGCATGCGCGTAAGGCCTGATTACGCTATCACACTCGACTCTTAAAGGCGAAAGTCGATCACACTTCCAATTTTTTTTATAGCGAAGGATAACTCGAACTCTGGAGGCTACTGAATTAAGCATTCGTGTCGGAACATTACAAACAGTTCACCTTCGTGGTGCAGTGGTTTGGTGCTCTGTTCCTGATCCGAAGGTCACTGCATGATTCGCTCCTGGCCGTGGCGGTCGCATTTCGATAGCGGCGAAATGCCAGAGGCCCTTGTACTGTGCGTTATCTGTGAGGAGCACCAGATAGTCGAAATTTCCTTTGTCGTTTGTATACGGTGCGCCTCATAATCTTATCATGGTTTCACACGTAAGACCCTAGACGTTATTATTATAACATTTTAAATACTCGAAGCAGATCCCTTTGTTCGTGCACATCACTGTCATTCTCTCACTTCAATCATCTTCGTATGCTTCAGTGTCTAAACCGACTGTCTTGGCACGAGTATTCAGAAAGTCAGGTCTCCCGTATTTACAAAGAACGCATCTTCTGCGAAAACAAGCGTGGACGCCTGCGATTCACTTTCGTCGGTGAGGAAACGACATGCTCCTGGTGTAGTGGGGAATTCGCAAGGCAATGACTAGTGGGACCATCTCTGAGTGCGAAGCGCGAGCGTGGGCACGAGCTGTAGGAGCTGGACTACAAGAAGGCTTGATGACTCCATGCTGTAGCACACCCAGCACCTCCACCACTCTGCAAGGGAGTTTAATAGCGACGCCAGGCAGTAGGCAGACAGCCGGTACGTACACAAATGCTCGAGCAGTCCAGCGTCTACAGCTCGTGCGAACACTCGCGCTTCGCACTCAGAGATGGTCCCACTAGTCATTGCCTTGCGAATTCCCCACTACGCTGGTAACACTCGTACACATGACAATTCCACTTGCGACTTAACCTTTAAGAGCCAGAGCTGTACGGAGCGAATCTTTACTTGCTGTACGTATTTTCTGCTCCCCCTGCAGGCCACTGGTGAGCACATGAGCGTACAGTTCGCCTCGTGGCTGGCGCGTTCGCTGGAAGTAGCTGCAACACCGGCCTACCTCGGGAATATGGTGGCAGCGCTGAACCAGGGCATCAAAACGAGCACGTGGATCAAAGAAAGCTTTGCATTGAACATCGTTGATTTCCAACAGAAGATGGTGGTCAAGAGGGCAGGTAATTATCAGGCTACCTCACCGAGCAGATCATTTGTAACTTACTATATATACATGTACGTTCAAGCATCTCAAATCAAGATACACAAAAATATAGAAGTAGCGAGGATTAATTTCAAGGTGGGGAAAGGGGGGAGGAGATATTACACGTTAACATGCTTTATAGTATGTTAGTTCATGAGTTTGTACGCGAGTGTGTATAAATACGCACGCAAAAACAAAAAAAAATGCTCCTCGCAGTAAGCAAGTTGCAACGTACAGATCGCTAAAAGATCCCCCTGTTTTCATAATTGCCCAAGCCTTAAACATATCCCGTGTACTGCAGTCGTGACGACGGTATAAAATCCTAAGTTCTTGCATAAGCGCGTTGAACTGGAGCTGTTTGAAGCTTATGCGATAACGAGAAGACGTGGACGGGTATACTTGCTGATTGTGACGTGCAATATCTAGACGCAAGAGAGTGACGGCGGATTTTCTGATGACTACAATCAAGCGGCCAATGAACTGATATCGTTATCTTTCACTGTATATGTGTCATCTTTTACTCGATAAAATCCTTGGTGATTACGCGCACGCCCTTTTTTCTCTTATGCTATCCGTACTTCTGGCGCTGTAAGAAACTTTTTCAAGGGTTAACTTCCACCAACTAGCCCAACTCTCAGCAAAGTATTGTTCAGTCAGTAAAGACGCCTTATTATGACATCTGCCCTTCATCCACTATCAGGGAGCGTTATCACCGACGGCTGCGTCACCAGATCAACGGCGACCCGAAGAAAGTGAGCTACGGTGACGATTTTGTAGCCAATATACTGCTGGCTCGCAAGACGGCTGCACTGGCTTGCGTTAGCGCCGAAGCTGTCGCTGCAGTTCGCTGGCAGATAGAAGGTACGCATCGAGCCCGATGTCGCCGGGGCTTTAGTGGCGCCTACCGCGTCGCTCACTCCAGACCTGCTTCACGTCGACGCCGGCGAGCCGAGTCTGGACTACTCGACGCTGGGCGTGATGCTGCTCGTCGAGTGGGCGCACGCCGTCAGCGCCCGCAAGCCCGAGCTGAGAGCCCGCCTGAGCGAATATGGCCAGTGCGTGCGCACCGATGCCATGGATCTGCTTATGGTGAGTCAGTAGATACGCTGGTCGAATCAATTTTTTTTCGGGTTGGGCTCGCCGCGTAGTTTTCCGGTCCTAAAGCGGCGAAGCGAGTGCATTTCTGATACTTTTGCCATTCCCCCCCCCCCCCTCCGAAGAAAGTGTGAATGCGCCTTGAAGTACAGAAAATCGCGACTCGCTCGCTGGATTTCGTGCCGACCGGTTGTTCCCCCGCGATCTCCTACGACAGCGCAGCACTGGCCACCTGGCTCGCCCTACACCATCTCCTGACGCCGACAAGAGCTCTCGCTGAGTGGTGGCCCGTCCTCTGACTCCTGCCACCGTGTCCATCTTCCCTGTCTTCTTATTTCCGTATGTGGGACTCTCTGCCAATGCCCTATCTCTACCCCTATTCCTTTAATCCTCCATATCCCTCTTAATCCCTCCATACCCCTATCCCTCGCGAGCCATTGTTGAGGTGTCACACTAAGATGCAGACAGTTACGGGGCTCTCTTTTATCTTCTTTTCCCTCCTTTAAGAATCACTTGCACAGAAAATCGCGCATGGCTATATGGGTTAGAGGGGGTGTTAGGGGTTTTTAATTATTTCTTTCTTAGGTTTTTGGAGGGAGAGAAACAGAGCCAGTTCGACAACTGAATACGACCACGAGCGCGGACCATTGCTCTAAGCAGCGAAGCTCGAAAAAGATGGCGCGCACCCTTCCGTGCGAGTGATCAACACCATGCAGTTGCGAAGGGTGGATAAGCTTATCACTTCGAGTGATCTGTCTCCTTGTCGGTTTTCACAACGCCGGCATGTGTAACGGCATAAAAAAGTCAGTTTCACATTGCATCTGCTTCTTTGAAACAGCTCCATGCTGCAACATTTTAGACAGCAGAAGTGAATAAACGACCGTTTAACCCTTACTAACGTTGCAGCTTCCGGTACCTCAAGGAAGCGAGAAGGAAAGTTATGGTTTATCACTAATCTTCTGTTCGAGCTGGCACTCAAATTGCCTGCCACGGTGGTCTATAGTGGCTAAGGCACTCGGCCGCTGACACGTAGGTCGCGGGGTCGAATCCCGGCCGCGGCAGCCGCATTTCAGATGGAGGCGAAAATACTTGAGCCCCGCGTGCTTAGATTCACGTTCAAGAAACCCAGCTGCTCGAAATTTCCGGAGCCCTCCACTATACGGTGTCTCATAAGCATATCGTGGTTTTGGAATCTTAAACCCCATGGTTTATGTTCATCAAGTTAGCGATAGACATCAATGTACTAGTCATCAATATACATAGATCGTGCTTTCTTGTTAACACATGGCACCATGCTCGATTAACTAAGCAAGTGATCGTTCTAGTGGTTAGGGCAAATGCACGTGCTATTCGCACTGTCGCACCGCAAGTGGCAGGACACCTGCTGCACGCAAGCGGGGGGTGAAAGAGCAAATTGGCGACATTAGGGAGTTTTAGTGCTGGGTACGCAGGCGGCTTGCGTACGTAGGACGATGGGGCGGCGGTATTGCGCATGCGCGAAGCCCCAAAGAAATGCGTCGCAAGATCGCTGGGGCGATGCGTCTGTGCGGCCATAAACAACGCTGCCACCACTGGCCTCCTAGCGGAGATAAGCTGCCGTGGCGCACATGCTGGCGCATCATGTTACCTTGATGGCGAGCAAAGCTGAGGCTGGCCTGAGCCACCACTTTGACTTTTAAGTTTTAAGCGCAAATATTATAGTGGCTAGCCACTATACGAATAGCATGGCACAAAGTCGCGAAATCTCGGACAGCATGGATCGGCCGCCTTGTAAGGTCCACTTTCGCGAAAATTCACGGTATCCGCACTGCGGATACTCTTGCCGTCGAGTTAAAATAAGCCAAAGTGCGATCACTTATAGCGATTACACGGTTTAAGCCAGATTTCCACAGCTAGAATGGCCTGGAACATAGAACTAAAAATTTGCCATCTCCCGACCAGCTGACTAGGTGGCGCCATCTAGCGAGGTCATAGTGAAACAGACAACCACACTTTTGTTATTGCAGAAACATTGTGCATGGTACATCTGGTGCAAAAACTGCGCAGCGACAATATTACAAATGAGTAACGATTTTATTCATTTTCACCTCAGAAACATTACGCGTAAGCTAACATGTTCATGACTGTGGTTGCACGAAGTGTCACAAGATGTCGACACTGCCGTTACATTAACTTTGTCTTTTCACTTTTTTGCGTATACCAGGATACTGTACACAATAAAAAGTGTCCTGATCGCTATGTATGTCTAATTTAACATTTTAAATCATAAAAATACCTAAATAATACTTACGCGACAAGACGCTATGGCGCTGCGAGCGCGTGCGTGCCACCGTGGTGCCAACTAAAAGGAATTCCGGTTGGGTATGGGTTGGGCACGCAACGCCGCACGCTCCCAAGCCCGCAAGGCCCCAAGAGAATGCGTACCCAGCACTAAAAATAGGGAAAAAAAACCCCTCCGCTGGCGTGCGGCAGGTGTCCCACTACGTGCGGTGCGGCTAGCGCGTGGATAGGCCTTTATGGCCGATAAAGCTATATACGAGCCTTATGTCGGATAGCTGCCTGATACAATTATAATATACAGGAGTCAAAACTTCGCCTTTTGAACGAAAGTGAATTTCTTTTAGGGGCGAAGCTCCTTAGGGCGTGGGCTGTGCGTCCCCTGTATGTAGCCACCTCTAGTTTAGTTCTTGCAGTGTTCACTAGATGGCGGTACCGTCCCCTGTATGTAGCCATCTCTAGTTTAGTTCTTGCAGTGTTCACTAGATGGCGGTACCATCTCCTGTATGTAGTCACCTCTCGTTTAGTTCTTGTAGTGTTTACTAGATGGTGGCACTTGTAGCTGATGATGAAAAGATGCAAGATGTTATAAACTAGAAAGCGGTACTTGTAGTTGATGAAATACGCGAGATCTTATAAAATAGGAATGATGTCACATATGGCGCGTGTCATTGGTTGAAGGCAATCGTTCGATTTAGTGCGGCGACGTACGCTAGGGGGAGCGATGTAATAAAATCGAGTGGGCAAAATGTACAGAGGATTCATGGTTTACCAGGTTTACCTCTGGAGCTTCGCCCACTCATCATCATTCACTTCGTGGATATGGCGGCATTTTTTTAATGAAAGGCTGACCATGCCGGCATTGGAACACGGCTAAACAATTCGGGCTCAACACAATCAGTTGGCGTGCATGTTGTGAAACTAAAGTGACCGCCCTTTATTTAGCGCGGAACGACACAAGAAAAAAAAAACGGGACAAGGCGCTTTGTAATGTCTTCTTTCTTATGGTGTATCGCACTAAAAATAAATAAAAAAATTCACGTTATTGTCGATCACAGCCGTCAATACTCTGCTGAAACGTTCTGCATGCGTTTGGCATTCACATGGATTCCGCATATTGTCCTCAAACTATACTTATTGAAATGAAGTACAATACGTTCCGATATGAAGGGCGAGCCGAGACAAGGCCGGTGGCTTGATGTGCTTTTTTCGTGGGCACACGCTATTTTAGGTAGTGTGAGCCCATGATGCACAACGCACACGCTAGAAGACATAGGCGCGTGCGCACAGCGGGGGAGGGGAGGGGGGATAGTTAGTCCAGACCACTTTATCATCTAAGTGGGTGCCAGGTCTGCCGTATACCATTACTGAGCCAGACCTTTCCCGGCCATCATGGTCTAACGTGCAGGCTAATGGCCATACCGGTATTGGGCTGAGGACTAAATTAGAGTGCATTGCAAGAGCACCTCCCATGACCTGGAGACCGAATTGATTCATTGATATGTGGGGTTTAACGTCCCAAAACCACCATATGATTATGAGAGACGCCGTAGTGGAGGGCTCCGAAAATTTCGACCCTCTGAGGTTCTTCAACGTGCACCCAAATCTGAGCACACGGGCCTACATTTCCGCCTCCATCAGAAATGCAGCTGCCGCAGTCGGGATTCGATCTTGCGACCTGCGGGTCAGTCGCCGAGTATCTTAGCCACTAGACCACCACGGCGGGACACCGGGCGACCAAAGGCGAGCCGTCGTGAAAAGAGCTTTGGTGTGGCGCGAAAGGACACAAGGGCACGAGAAGCTACCACATAAGCACATCACATTGTGAAAAGCACATCGTCACTTCATTTTCACGTTGGCATCCATTGCAAGAACTTTACCAGTGCAAGGGGGGGGGGGGGGGGGGGGGGAGATACCGCAGTAAAATATGGCACCGCCCTCTTAATGAAGAATCCAACATGCCTAAGCTAGGTGATGCGAGTGCGTCTAGCTCCTCATGCCAGGTATAGCTGTAATATAAATGGAAACATTGATGGACGCTGACCAACATGAAAAATATGTGCTGAAGTTCTGGCTCCCACACAGGGGCCTTGTTCGCCATCTTGAACGAGGTACCTCGTAGGGGAGCCGAAATTTTAGCAAATATTTTTCACCTTGGTCGGCGTTCATCGACGTTTCCCCCAATGTTCGTTCGCATCAGACGACATTCTGTCGGACCCTCCCCTTCGTAGCTAACATCTCAGCCTCTCCTACTTTAACACGTCAAAGTTGGTCGTAACACTGCAAAATTTTCGCCGCGCGCGATGAGCGCAGGCTGACAATGTGAGCGACGCAAGCCTTCGGACAATGGTGTTCCTTCCCTGGGCCCTGGACCTGGCTCTGACTGCTGCCACTTCGCAGTGGCGCAAAGGCGACAGAAGAGAATCCAGTCAGGGCGTGCCTGTTGACGAGGATGCCGCAACCGAGAGGCTCAGGCTACAACTCTTCTTCCGGCGCTTCTGCCAAACCACTTGCGGGGATAAGGAAGCCGCCAAAGTGTGCCTTTACGGCATGTTCAGGTCGGGCCAGTTTGCCCGCACATTCCATTGCAAGTGGCCCGAGAGGGACGTGGACTGCTGCTACTCGGGAAATGGCATCCGCTTAAGAGCAGCGCCTACATTGCATGATCTTGTTGCGTAGTTTCGTTAATGAAGGGACTCGGGTCGGGGAATTTAAGCAGTTCCAAACTGTACATTTCGCAGCAATGCACAGACTGTATCTGAGAGCTCTTCTGCTCACTGTTCATAATGTTTGAGCCAGTAATATATTATATTATTTACGAAAGCTTCGTTTGCCGAGTCGTATGCCGTTTGCATATAGGCGCAAAAGTATACCAAGTATATCTATCATTACAAAAAAAAATAAATAAAACCTCTCCCCGCAATATCATTAAATTCTACTTCATCCTTGTCGCACGACGCAGGTCACGCATTAGTTAAGTTGCCCCGCAGTGGTGGTCTAGTGGCTAAGGTACTCGGCTGCTGACCCTCAGGTCGCGGGATCGAATCCTGGTTGTGGCGGCTGCATTTCCGATGGAGGCGGTAATGTTGTAGGCCCGTGTGCTCAGATTTGGGTGCATGTTGAAGAGCCCCTGGTGGTCTAAGTTTCCTGAGCCCTCCACTACGGCGTCTCTCATAATCATATGGTGGTTTTGGGACGTTAAACCCCACAAATCAATCAATCACTAGTTAAGTTGCTTTCCAAAGACACGATGAATGCTCATACTAGTTTGCAGGTATACAAGCAAACCTGAAAGATGGAACATTGAGTCTTTTGCGAGTGTTTTACCAGAATAGCCTCTAAAATCGGTTCATTATCATGCGCGCTAGAAGATATTAACGTGACCCGTTATCATGCCTCCAGGAGACGCGTTTGACTCCCAGATACACCTCTTCGTCTTATAAAGACGATGGTCTTTCTTGGGGGCCCTTGACGCAAAAATTTTGGTCTGCCTGCCTGTACATTTCTGTTTGTCCACCCTTAACGTGAAATGGGTACATTAAGCAGCACCAGCCGATACCCCAAGCGGCCAACCTAGAGTTACTGTGTATGCTACTTTTAGGTAGCATATACAGTAACTCTAGGTAGGCCATTTATATACAGTAACATTAGGTAGGATATATAGTAACTCTAGTTACTGTATACGCTACCTAAAGGTAGCATATACAGTAACTCTAGGCTTATTTAAGGTCTCTAGATGAAACACGGAGGAAGGAAAAAGGTAAGGAGAGGGCATGCCCAGCCGGCGCAGGGCGTAAAAAATGTGGCGGAAATGACATCATGGCGGCCATATTCAGTAGGCACAATGGCGGCGTTGTTATGGTTACGTGTTGCGCAGTGAAGCTGGTCTAGCAGTGAGCGGCCGCGGCTGGCGGCGGAATGTGTGCCTCCCCAGGTCTCGTGCTGAGCCGTGGCGGACAATATCTGTGCTCTGCGCCGCGTTATTGGTTACGCAGTGTTCGTCTGGCTGTTACATTACTCCTAGCAACGTTTACAAATCTCTTTGTCCATCACGGGGTTTCAACAGTGCGTAGAACAAGTGCATACCCATGTGTCGTGCGGCGGATGACGCGGATGAAGCAGTTAGTGTTCAGTGAAATGGCGTTGGGCACCATGACGAAGCTGAATGACGACGAACGCCTTGCAGGTCAGTGACGATTGAGCAGTGCTCCTGCTTGTGACAACGGACGACGCTGTTGAGCCCAGCAAGACGCCGTGAGGACCATGTGCACATACGTAGTTTCGTGTTGTGTGTGTACAGTAACAACTTGCATGTGCGTATTAAAACACCCTTTCTGTTCCGCTTGGTACACTCTCCACCAGCATTCCATGTAATCTCAACGTAACAGCAAGCACGTTCAACTGTCACTAGCACCGTGCTCAAAGTCACCACGGTCGCAGAATGCTGACGCAGGTGAGTTTCACGCGGAACACGGACACAGTGGCAGGACGCTGCGTCAGTCGCGTGGCGGAAGCAACCGTAGAAGGCGCACGACCGATCGTGTTGTCTGTACAGTTGCTGAATTAATGACGTGAAAGCACTCGCCATTGTCAGTGCATCTAGCGCGCGTTCTTTCGTAGTTGCTTCGTTGTCAGCGAGCTGTTACTCTTTGTTATTACTCGGACGAAGCGATTTCGCTGAAGGTGTCCCGCTGGCTCAGAGTGATGAGCCCAGTTCCATTAGTTTTGGATCGTCACGACACACGCGCTGCGCAGCCCACGTGCTTTCCGAGCCGGAGAGGGAGTCGCGCCTTCTGCTTCGCATTCATATGTAAACAAGAGGGGAGAATTTGCCTACTCAATATGGCCGACTTCCGGCTTCCTCGCGGCTTCACAACGAGTGACGCCAGGGCCTCTCCTTACCTTTTCCTTCCTCCGTGAGATGAAACAAGTTTCCAAGGTAGCGACACCCTCCCTTTTCCTCCTCGCTTATCTGCCTGAAGCGCCCCCTAGAAGATTTAAAACGTTCACCCAAAAGCGAATGTTTGGGTTCTGTTGCTACGGCGAATAGATATAAATGAAACAAAATGGAACGAAATAAGACGTAGAATAAACAGTTACCTTTATGAACATAAACGGCACAACACAAGAGCAAGCGGGATGTGCGTTACTCAACCGGCGACGTTGGGCAGTTCTATACTTAACACCACTAGCCATGGCGTCTCGCGTAGTACATTTTAGTTCCACGGCCGTGGTATTTCGTCCAGTTCTAACTAGTCCACTTCTCCGATTGTGTTTGTGATTGTGTTTGTGACACAGTGAACGTGCTTCTTGCTGGATCCTGTAAGTGGCCACAGGGCGTGATGTTGTGACGATTGATTACAACCGGCTTGTGCACACGCAAGAAAAAAAAAACTACGACCAGACTGGTACGAACACTCGTCCAGCAGCACTGCGATGACGTTTTTTTTTTTTTTAATGTGCTCATTTGGACAATCGTGATGCCAAGTGATTCTGATGCGGTGCTGGGAACTTCCTGAAAAGTGAGAGTTCTACTGGTGAGGTGTCTCGAAGCAGCGCGTTTCGGCTCAAGCGGGAACTGGTCAAGAGTGAAATGTTTCTGAAGGTGCGTTGATTACAACCTACAGCTGTTCTATATACGTGCATACCCACATGTATTTGTACCAACTGGCATGCACTAGACACGCATTAGACGCGCGCCTGGCGTTTCAATAAAAACCGACAAGTGAACTCGCTTCGCAGATCCGCGTCGACATACGTTGACGGAGTTGCACGAAAGCATTCGCGTGAAATGGTTCATAGTTGCACTTCATGGTGCGCTTCATCTCGGAAAGCACGAGGCAAGTTGAAGAGAGCGAAACCATTTTCTGTTGTTTACGGCAACGCAGCATTGCTGAAAAACGCAGATGTTGCATTGAACGAGCATGGCGAAACAATCTTGGTCGACTTAGCGCACACCGAAACGCTCCTCCTCTTCAGTTTATGTTCTGGCTACGATTTTGTCTTTGGTCACGGCGAGAATCCGGCTGGAGCCATATGCGCATGCGTAATCGTTTTGAACCTTTTGCATAATAATAAATAACACCACCAGCCATTTGCAAGATCACGTGCAAGTAATGCACCAATTAAGACGCGGATGACAGAGAAATAAGAGGAGTAATCGAAAGAGTGAGGAGGACGGCTCGAGAACAATGAGTGACGCTACCTTGTTTCATCTAGGGACCTTAGGCTTACCCCATCCACAGCGCCCACTAGTGTTGCTCAAGCTTCAGCGTTCATACTTGTTCGATTGTCAATCAAAAAACAATTATTATCAAAAAACCATAACAAGACGTATATATTCTGCATGTGCATCTTTTACTAGAAAAGGCACACATAGGTAATTCTAAGCGTTTATCACGCTGCGCTGATTATGCAACGCTTGCACGAAAAGGCGAGCGTTTCCAACGCTTTGCTAAGACGACACGGTGGTGGCACCTACCAGTCACTTTGCGTTCTACACCTTATCACCTGTTCGTCTCAGTGCCTCGCGCTTCGTTTTCAAAAAAAAAAAAAAACTGCCATATGGCGCTCATGTCTCACGTGTGACGTGACTTGATGCGCTCGTTCGCCTACCCTACACGCTCGAGGCACTCTAACGCAGCGCCTTCAGAATACCATTCACAGATTTTCTTGCGCAGAACATCAAATAAATGTTTTGTTCACTCACTCCACACGAAAGACTCGTGACGACATTTGTAGATTAACATGCAGATACGGGGCCAATTTTTTGTCCCCTACACCTTCCCACACGCAGGAGGCAAGAGCTAGGCCACTTGATGGCGACATTGCGAGCTTGTTTTGCTTCCAGCAAACTACTGCAAGAGCGTCACTTGACTCTGCTGCCTAGGCTTCTCTAGCTTTAACGTGTTTGCCTCGGCCGGTTTTAAGATCAAGTATATTTTTTTCACTTTCATTTCGGGGGCGTACTTTATGGCATGGAAATTTTAGACAACACGGTTACCTTCGGTTGATTGTCCTTTTGGCAAGCAGTTGTCACGTGGTTTTCACCGCTTTTTCCTTCATGTAATCTTTATGTTGTTTCGACGCATGCCTACAAAAAGGCCCGACGTTCGAAATAGTACATCAGTTGAGAGTTCAGTGATGGCTGTGTGTCCTTCATAAGAGTTCAGTCTTTTTTTTTGCGCTGGTAAATTTATTTTAATCGTGAACCTACTCACCCAAGCAGCAGTTTTAGAGAACCCAAAGGTAACGTTAATCCTCAAGCCCACAAAACAGGGAAGGGAGGTGACCCTGCTGAATAGCTCGGAACTAGAAGAATAGCGAACTCCGCGCTCCAGGGCTGCCGTTGTTGGCTGCTGTGCGCCGAATTGGCTACTTTTCAACCCGTTTGGCTACGAAAATTTCCAGTTG
This sequence comes from Rhipicephalus microplus, assembly GCF_013339725.1. Lineage (NCBI taxonomy): Eukaryota > Metazoa > Arthropoda > Arachnida > Ixodida > Ixodidae > Rhipicephalus > Rhipicephalus microplus. The sequence continues at coordinate 37,976,443 of NC_051170.1, forward strand.
GTGCTATGAGTATTTGCTGGCTACGTTTAAATTTCCCATATTTTACTTATTCAAATGGTATCATTTATTTATCAAGAGTAAGGACTCCATACACATCACTCTTGCTCCATTTTGCTACCCATTTGGCGGCATTATTAAATGACATGGCTACTTCGGCTACACTTCGGTTGAGTTCTGGCGCCTTTTCAATTGGCACCCAACGGCAACTATGCTTTGATCCTGCTGGCACGGACGGTGCGGCTTCGAATAATGACGTCCCGCACTGGGGATGTCGACTATAGCCCAGCGTGGATAAGGAATATCTGGCATCGCCAATTTAAATAGAGGTTTTTCCTACTCCTCCACTATGGTGTGGCCTGAGAACAAGCAGAGAGATAGAGACGAAAAAAAAAATCGCAGCATATCCACGAAATGAATGTTGAGTCGGGCAAAGCGGACAGACGCACGGAAGCATGGACGTTTCGCCCCACTAGTCATCATTCCCTCCGTGGATATTCTGCGACGTTTTTGCAGTGCAGCCGACTACTACGGGGACTACAACGACACGGGACATGCGACCCACAGCATGAGGAGCTTCGCCCCTAAAAAAGAACTCGTTACCTAGGCGGGATTCGAACCCACGTTCCCTTTCGCCGAAGCTGAGCGTCTTAACCACACGGCAAGTTTTTTTTCTTATATCCGGTTGGACGTCACACACAAGGGGCGAAGAGAATTATGTCACACTACACGATAAACATGACACAACAAACGCTACCATGAAAGAGGAATAAACATCCGTTATTTAAATGACAAACGTAGGTTTCCGTGGGTGGAGCCCATATTCCAGGGCCCCACTGGCACGAGCGGCTCACTTGGCCTGGTCCAATGTTGCTGCTGCCTTCCCAGGTCCTGCCAGGTGAATCGCATCTCCCCCAACCTTTCAATTTCCCTGCGTGTGATGAGGGGTGAGTTGCCCTCTGTTGGTCTTTGCCGGCAAATCCAAGTGATCTAAGCGAGTGTTGAGGTACTGCCGCACCAAGGCCGGCCGTCAGCATATAGGGATGGTCAAATTTTGCTGAGTATGTTGGAATTAGTGTTTGTCTATAATCGCCTTCAGTCTCTGGATTGCCAGCTGGTGGCACCATTGTCTGCCTGGGCTCGTCTTTGGCTCTCGAGGATATCTTGTGGCAGCGTAGGTATGAAGTAATCCACCCGGTCGGTCATGTCCTGCAGCTCAGAAAATTAATGCTCGAGCTAGGCGGTCCGCCCGTTTGTTTCCCCCTACACCTTTTGTGAGCTGGGCACGAATGCGACTGCCGTGCTCTTCTCGGCTCCACTGTGAGACGTACGGCATGTGTGATTGTGATATTTCACTCTCTCGACGCGCGGCTTCTGGGAAATGAAGGACCGCGAATTGAAACAATGCGATTCAATGCATGTTTAATGCAATGCTTCAAGTACTGATGTAAAATTGCTATAGGTACAAATACAACAGAAAATACCAGACCTATTCTCAGACAAGCTGGCTTCGTAACATACATCGCAACACATTCATTGTTACCATGGTCCAGCACAGCAACCTCCATGATCACAGCTACGAGAATGCCTACATTTATAGTAGACAAACACAATCGTGGAGAAATGAAAGACATAAAGAAAGGGAGAGTTTTGGCTATGTAGCTGTAAAATTTGACTACTTTGTGACGAAGTATTGCACCGGGATGAAATAAATTGATATCCCTCTCTGTCATGGATTCCATATGAAAAATTGTAATTTCGTTTTGCATATTTTTGATACCTTGATACGTCTGCATACTTAAATTAATAAAATATTTAAGTTACAGAAGTAAACATTGAACATTTCAGCAGGAATTAAGTGGCGATTCAGCCTGTGCATTCAGTGTGGTTCATACAAGAAATTTGCAAACTCGTCTAGCGGCATTTCGAAAATTAAACCAAGGACTAACGTCTTTGTCTCAGCAAGTCTGGTATTCCAGAAGCTTCTGGCTAGACAAAGAACAAAACACATGCTTTCACACCTCTCTTGTTCAATCTCGGAGGAGTGCTAGAGCTCAATCAGCAGAATAAGTAAAATATTTATTACGCCCATGGCATCACTCCATCGTTGCAGCAAGCTGTCAAGCCCAATCCCACCTGTATGCCCTTTGCATGAAACCGTTTCAATTTTTAAATAGTATTAGTACACACACACAACACATGTGCACATTCCACATTTTTCAACTTCTCAGTACGAGAGCTGGGAACATAACATGACTGTACGGGTAGAGGCGCTGCATTTACAGTACGATGGGAAAGACATAATATTGGCCTTAGTAGGGACAACAAATGCATGAATTACATCACGTAGCAATACATAAAAGAAAGGAGCAAGCACAGGGGTAAAACAATACCGAAAAAAATGCAACGGCAATAGACAGATGTGTAGTGAAATCGAGGAGATTAAGTATATGTACAGCACGTGGCTAACACCGTATGTTATGGCCAACAGTTTAATGTAGGCCTGTGGGGTTATGCGGTTGTTTATATATTCATGCTAATATTACACCATTAGAAATAGCTTCTACACGTATTTAAAGTCTTCGAAATGTCGAAGTATTCACACTCGTAAACGAATTTCACGGCAGATAACCCACCCAAAAAGGTCGTTTCACTGCAATATAGAGTTGCTATGCCATGAAACTTAAAGTGATAAAAAAATTGCACAGCCGCGAAGCCACACCTCTCGTGTAAGTGTGCATATCAGTTGCACCTCTGCTAATAGTTCTTAAAGTTTAAAAAGTGTTATGCACGCTTTCATGAGTCACGTAAAGCGGACTTTAATGTGTAACTTATTTCACCTTGTATATCTTGCACCCAACTACTATACAAGTCCTGTCCATTCACTTTGAAGTTCTTATACTAATTGTCACAACGTCTTCTCTTCCAACCAAGAAAGCGATATTCGCCCAAGCCTAGTTTAATGCTCTGCAGGACCACATGCAGTGTAGGGCTCAGGCAAAACAGTACTTCACACTTCAACAGCCTTCAACAGAAAGCCAAAGTATGTACAGTTTCTATCACATGTGCACGAAGGAAAGGCCAGAGTAAAAATGCCACTGCCCAACAAGAAAAAAAAAAACATTGCAAAGTAAAGCTCAAAATCGCAAAGCTTGCCAGGCACTAAAGCAGCAGCAGCTGGCCTCGGGTGTGGACGACTTAAACATCAACTGTCAATGCAGCAAATATAGTAAACGAACTGCAGTCTTATTGCACTGCCACTGTGAAGATTGTACATTTTCACACAGCTGCGGCCATAAAAACATGTAAATAAAGACACAGCACCGGGATACTCATTGCCAAACATTATTGCTTCTCATCTACGAGCTGTACTACTATGTACACGTGTCCATGATGATTGTTTTTCACATGACAAAAGGCTAGGGGCCTTGCCTCAATGTGCCTCAGTTGCCTATTGTACGAAATGTGAACAACTGACTTCTGCACCATCAAATGAATTGGCTGGCAACCATTTTATGCTTATGTTATATAAAAAATAAATAATAAATAAAACGACTTATGATCTTACTGCATCATCATCATCATCAGCCTGACTGAGCAGGGTGAAGGCCTCTCCCATTTTCAAGCAATCAACTCAGTTCTGTGCTTGGTGCAGCCTTGTTATACCCATGAAATTCTTTTATTCTCATTAGCCCTTTTAACTTTGTCTTCCCATTGCGCATGATTACACGGCCTTACTCCAACACCTCGCAAATAGAGTTAACAGGTTATGGTACTCCTTTGCTTTTAGCTCTTTCAACAGTACTCTTAAGAAGATTCTGCATGTATTAACAAAGTCGGAGCTTGCAATAATCTTGTTGCCATAGGATGCGACTCTGGCACACACCGAAAATGCACAGTGAAATTACTATAAACTGGAAAGTGCAGAGTCCCTTCACTTTTCATGTGTAGCAATTACATGACACACTACCAGGACAGCCTTCTATGCATAGAAAGGACAGTAGGAAGATTCAACAGCATGCTTGTTTCCATGGCAACTTAGACAGGCCAAACTATACCAGGCATTGCTGACACTTCGATAATCGTAGCTGATGCAAACAATTGCGCTTAAGAAAACGAAAAAGCACCCGTGTTGAGTGGAAATACACTTTATGATCCGACACTTGACGCTTGAATGCTTGTGCTTCAATTACAGGCTGACGTAATATTCAAAGAACTAAGGCAAAAACACGAGCTTTGGCAAGTGTTTCATTGCGTTTTTTCAAAGTAAACTAACATCTAACAAACCATACTAACACAACAACATCAAGGGGCTTGCGCAGCAACAGCCCTTACAACTTGGCGTTGTGAAAGCAAGCCCACATTTTCAGCACCTACACTGAGAGCAATAGCAACTGATTATTCAAAACAGGGACACGTGTGCACAGGATTCCGGCAGTAAAACCCCTGCAAAGCCAGCCAAAATGTGGAAGCCATTCAATCTGTGGCACTAAACTCCCAGGGTATAAAATCTACGGCTCTAACTTTACTGCTGCACTAGCACTTTTCGTGTAAAAATAGTGTTCATTGCTCCGAGCGGAATCAGTGCTTTGTGATGCGACAAGGGCTTACACTTACAGCTGTTGCAATGTTTTTATGCCTGCAAGTGAAATAAACAAAACAACAAAAACAATTCATCTCTACTCTACTGTACAGGGAAGTGATTCCTAGAAATAATGGAAGGGCATTCGCTGCAGTGTTACCAGTGCCTAAATATTGACCAGTAATATAGCTGCGTGGCTGTTTCATTTTAATAGTGAAAGTGTTGAAAAGAACAGCTTGAAAATAATACAGATAAACGAGATTGGCCTGCTAAATTGCCCCTTCAGTGTGAATTTAAAGACGAAATATTTAGAATTTACAAATGAGAGACCATAACAGACTAGAATTTGTGTTGCACATTATTCAGTACATAGCTAGTCTTAAGTATCTAGTATGCAGCTGCAGATGTACCCTTGTGGTGCCACCAGTAGAAAATGCATATAAACTAAGCTGTGGTACAAGTCCTTATGGATGACAAGGTTAAATATGGAGGATGATGGTGTTAGCATTTGTAGTTGTCAAGCTCAACAGATTTATGTACTCTATGCAATGTTCCATTTATCCCAGCAATCGCTGGATGTTCCGAATTGAGTCTGAAAAACTGCCAGGTTTGCCCCTGTACTATGAGAACAACTTTCACTCATGGAAAGAAATAGCCTTAGAGAATATAGCAAGAAAGTGATAATGTCGACCTAACACATGGTGGAGAAGTAGTCTGATAGTGTAGTGGATTCAGCAGACATGACTCATGTAGAATTGCATCAGCTGCAGCACATTTTATGAAGAAGCAGTTTGAGTACGGGCAAAATTTATGCTGAATACTAAGAATTCCAGTAACATTAAAAGATCAAGCTGGAAAAGAAAATGTTGCGGATGAAATTTTCCTGGCAATACCTGCGCTAAACATTACTGCTTAGGAAGGCCTCCCAAATAAAACAAAATCATGAAACTATAAAACGAACTTTCAGGAATGATAAATAAAATTATGCCTGCAACTTTTTTGGCCCATTTATTTATTGCTTTGAAAAGATGCCAGCAAACTTCAGTGAATTGGAAGAACAAAGGAATACAGAAATAAAATAAACAAATTATTGATTGCAAATTTTGTTCCATTGTGCTATTTGTGATAATGAGAAATAGCTGTGGTAAGATACAAGGTTGCATTCAAAAGAGACAAAACTTTTGATGCTCCTGGTGTGAAGCTAAGATGAACTGGCATCTTGCGAGAAACTCAAGCAAACGGAGCAAGCAGATGGGGGTACCCTGTGTAGGATATTGTTTCTTTACAAAGTACATAAACAGTGAAATCAGATCAAGAGAGTAAAACAAACATATGCTTGTGTATGAACAATTAGTGCAATATATTAGTATAACAAATTAATAAAATTATCTCTAGCGATTCACTTGTTACATAGATTTATCATCTCCAGTGGAGAAAAGAAGTCTCGAAGGAATCCATTAGTTGAATACAGAGCTGTACATAGCAAGCCACAAGTTTCAATGCTGTACCTCAAGCCGTGCTTTGGCCTCAATAAAATGGCATCCTTGATGCACCAGTCAAGGGCCTGTCCTCTTACTCAACAGCTCCTCAGTACTGCCACATTGCATTGAGAACTTAAGACATTAAATTAGGTCAAGTGAGGTAAATCTTTACCGTGGTGCTGTTTTACTAAAGTTTTACGGCAGTTAGCACCTACACATACAGAAGTTGTTTTACATGACTACTGGTCAAAGAACTTCATGTGTTTCGAACAGAAAAAATGATCAAACTTGGATATGTATACAAGTATTCATGATATCGAACAGTTTTAACGTCCCCTTTAAAATCCAACCAAAGGAAGTAGTGAACTATCTGTACTGTAGTCCACAATTGATATATATATAAACACTGGCCACAAACTACAATCGCTGCTACCTTTACCACATTTTTGGTACAGCCTGTTTTGACACATGCAAAAATGTGTATCTTCTATAAGTTATCAGGTTTCAAGGTTCTTGTTTTCTTGAAGCTTGTGAGGTCTATGTGTCCTGCTCACGAAAAATCCATCACATGAAATGTTCATGCCAAGGCCAATGAATGGAATGAGAAACTTGTTGCAGTTACATTACTTGTTGCATTACATGCATTCATTGTTCATGAAATAGGTGGTAAAAAATCATTAAGGCTTCCACTGTCAGCAATCATTTAGAGTGTGTACAGTGCAATGTTTAAAGCTTGAGGAAAGGATCTCGGCCATTTTGTTAAAAAATGCTTCAGTCAAAACACTGCACCAAGAAACCTGAACCTAAAGCATATTCATCATCTGCTTTCAAAGTGGTATTACTAGTCCCTGAAGTGAATTAACTAAGCAGCCTTAACTGTTTATATATCAATGATGTATGGTTATTGTGTTAGAGAAAACTGCATGACAATTGAGGTGCCAGCACTATCTTCAGTCAGAAAGCTAGAATGTACTGGAGCTTTTCTTTCTCATCCTCTAGCAAGCTGGAAGCATTTGACACTGACAGTTCGAGAAATGCTGTGATCAAATACTTCATGTTTGAGAAGCAGAACAACTCAACAACCTGGAAACTGGCTTTGCCTTGGTTTCAAATGAATGGAAGTTGGAATTATGACAAACATAATGCAATGTTTACTAGTAACTATCCTGCCTAGTTGAAAATGTTGAAAAGACAAAGAGAGGAGAGTGTCCTTAGTGTTACCTTTCCCTGCAGTTCAATTGAGAAGCATCTACACAAATTCCCATGGTTTCATAAGATTTCTATAACTCACACACAAGTAATATGGATTTCCCTATTGATACACTGTTTCCAGGACAACCGTGAATATTGGAGCTCATCCTGGACACTTCAGGAAGGATGACGGAACCAAGCATGGCATTCACTACAACTTCATGGCAACTGAGCTAAAGACTAAGAGAAGCCGAGCTTGCCCATTGTTACTTAACAAGCACATGTTAAATTGGGGAAAGAGCCAGCCAAAATAGTGGCAGAGGAATGCAGGTACGCAGCAGGTACAGTTTGGGTAGTGACCCAGTGTTTTCTGCACAAATGCCTCACATGACAATAAAACTGCGGCACATGTAAGAGAAGAGTGGAGTCCATTCAATGCAATGAACAACAAGAACCATGCAACAAGGCACTTCACACACAAAGCACTACATTTCTTGCAGCCCCAGTAAGACTTGCTGTTATTGCAGAGCTCAAACGAGGATGAGTCTGCACACTACACTCAAGAGAGATTAAGCCTGGTAAAATGGCTGCAAGATGAAAGCATTGGGAGATATACTGCCCTAGATATAAAAACGCATCAGAGATAGTCACTCGCATCATAGGGGAATGATCACTTTTGGGGATACAGTTTTGGTGTCAAGAGGCTGAATTGGACATTCTGGGAAATGCGATTTCGTATGTGCAGAAATTTGTGCTACGAGAGTTATTCACCTCCTGAATCATCAGCAGCTAGCTGCACTGAAGGAATGCTGACAAAACCTATGAAATAAGGTTGAAGAAAATGTGATAAAGTATGCTAAGAAAACACGGTAAACATTACTACACTTCGGTATTGTAAAAGTGTCGCTAAGAGGAAGGTGAAAAAGAAAAGAACAAGTTAAGAAAGCTCAGTCGTGTTAATTTTAATAAAGCTGTGAAGTCTGCTCTGCATGGTATAGCACACTACTTCACAAGTATTTTTTAAATACAGAACAACAGAATTTTCCCACTGATTATATTGTGGGGCACCCCAAATCGCACCAATATTTATAGACAATTTCAGAGTCAAATAGAACATCTGCTGGACATTGAGGTTATACTATGAATATTGTATTTGAATGCTTTTGCAGTCTAAATGTGAATAGCGGCTCTCAAAGAAGCTTTGGCTTTCAACTATTCTTCCCAAATGCTTCTTCATATGATCGTTATAAGCTAAAGATATGTAGTCTAATGTCATATACTCATGCTTAAGTTGGACTCCATAGCAGTCAGTGCATAGTGCCATTCCAGACTAATAAAGTGCCCAGAGATTGCCCTGATCAGCATATAATTTAGGATTTCATGGTACTTTCATTTTCTCCAGTGTACCGGTAGATACAGTCAACTGATGCAAATATTTGGACATTTCACACTCGTGCCACACTGTCAATCAAAAATGAGAGGCAGTACTTCAATAAACTTCAGACTAGAACGGGCTACCTTGGTGTTAATACTGTGAGCTGTCTGACGCACGTAAACACCTAATTTGTCTCTTCTGTTCTTGACAGCTTGGCCGTATGAATGGTAAGACCGTACCATCAAAATTTTGCTAATACTTTTTGAGCATGAGCCACTGTAAAGTAATGCTACAAGAGAAGCACTGAGAATACTCTGCCAAAAGTGATCATTTAATACAGAGCCCACATGTAACGGCGAGCCCCTAGATGCGTCCAAATTTCCTTCTATGCACTAAGTCCAGAAAGTAATAAGTTACAATGATGCAGCTTCTGCCAAAACTGCAGAGGCAGAGAGAGATATAGCCACTGTGAAGCACAGCAGATGACGAACTGACCATGAAACAGCCTAGTCTCTCCGTGCTGAGCGCTTACAAAGAGATTGTGCTTAACAGGTAAGCCGATGAACAATGGTTACTATACGATACGATGAGTCAGCACAACCCTAGTATTAGCGCTTCCTTCGCAGACGCCACTTGAGGATGAGAAAAGCGGCAAGACGGTAGAAGAGGTCCATGGCGAGGAGAATGAGGAACTTGTGGGAGATGTCGATGTTCTCAACATCTAGGTGCCTGAGAACCTCTTCGGGGTCACTGAGGAAGCAGAGCTCGTCCTCCTCGCAGTCGAGCTCCGCACGCCCACGGCCATACAAGGCTTCCAGAACTCCCTGCATGCCGTGGTATAGGTGCTGAAGTCTCCATGATCCAGCGGAATGCCACTGGAATGTGCCGCGCTTGCACGAAGAAGCCCGAGAAAAGGAACGACGGTGATGCCACGGGCAGCACCAAAAACACTGCTGTCTGCAAGCAGAATGGAGAATGACAGATCAGAATGAACGTGACTGCAGCTCAATTGCGCTCGAATAAAAAAGCATTGTAACTAAGGCAAACACCTGTAACTTCTGTTTAATGTATATTTAACTACGCAATTACTGATTATCGTGAGCTCAGCCGAAGAACATGCAACACTATTGTGATAGTGTTAAAGACCTCGTTTTGCAGGAATTACAGTGTAGGCGTCATTGGTTGCGAGAGAAAAATCAGTGTTGACCGTCAGAGATAGGTCAAACTAGATTAAAATGAATAATAAATATATTCAGTTCAAGTGGAACCACAGAGTCGCGCTTGTGCCTGAAACTGTGTCAGGAATAATGCCCTATACGAATGTCATGTAGTGTGATGTGTCTCCTCAACAATGTAATTTGATAGTGCAGAAGCTTAGAATCAAAACAGGCGTCAAAACATGGGAATTGTGCAACATGTCATTCAGTTTAATGGCTGACTAATAGCAAAATGAATAAGCATAATTAATTATCATTATTGGCAACATCAGCCAAGCGAGGCAGATAAAAAGAAAGAATTGGCAGTTCCGTGTACGAATACAACTGTTGAGCGAAGCTCCTTAAAAATGGGACGCAAGTGACGATGCGGTCAGTGGAGGGAACGACTAAATGAGTGAGTGTGCAGTGCGCGCCGTGTGCACCATCTGTCGCAGCACTTGCACTCCTACTGCGATGGGAGCGTGCACCTGTTTTGCTCGGCATGGTTGCCCAGTGCAGGGAGCTTCGCCAGCGATAGCAGAGATGGCGGGGTGTGAGCCTAGCGAACTTTGCTCCTAAAAAAAAACCACTGCAGCGCTGCTCGGCCTTGCCGAGTGGGAGAGGAGAGGAAACTTTCGCACTGGCACCACTTGGCTCCTTATGCTCGCTTACTAGCCGCCACACGTCCGCATGGCGTGTGCGATCGCTTCCTCATCGAGTGTGTTTTGAGTTTCCTGCTGGCAAAAGCAACGTCGTCATCACGCTTGCTACTTCGTACTTAAATTTAAGCTTTATGGTTTTATGTTGCAAGCTTTTGTGCATGGACTTGCATTATCCTAGTGTGGACTTTGTCATCGTTGATCTCCAGACTGCAAATTCAAATTTCGTATTACGCACGCTGCTCAGATCAGTGCTTGTGTGTAATCTTTTCGATGCCTGATCTTCCATGTTGTCCTAAACAAACTTCCCGCAGCAACATATCAAATGGAAGGCTAGGACTGATGACTGATGAACTTTGTTCGTTTTTTTGTAGTGGTGACAAACCAGGAGCGTAGGCAGCAGATAAATTTTTGTGGGGGCAGGGGTATCTTTTTGAAAATGGTCATTTTTCGCTCTGAATGCCATGGAAGAAAAAAGTTTCCAGGGGGAGTAGGGTACAGGTCCCGATGTGGCACGCCCTGCCTGTGCCACTGTCCCTAACTATCGAAGTTGTGGTTTGGTATGGAATGAACAAAACCCCTTGTGATGGCTGCATTTGATGGAGAGGGATATCCATCTTTAAGGAAAACAATATGAGTGGCACGTGTAACACTCAAATGGTGGTTCGGGACTCAATTGCTATGTCTTGAAATTGACTGTGCATCCGCCAAATTGACGGATCGGTACCGTTCTCCACATGAAACTTTGGTCATGCATAGTTTCTGTGAAATGCAGATAATCAAGGTGGTCTGCAAGATAGTCGGCGGATTTTTGCAATGGTGCTTTCTTATATTAGTTCCATTCTTCAGCAACCCCTCCATTATCATTCATGTCATTGGCAACTTGGGTCTTCAGATGCTAATTTTTTAGCATTTAGAAATTTAAACGGTTCAATATGTCGTGAATTGCATGCCTCGACTCGGACAGGTGACGCTGCATGCTCAAGATGTTTTGCCCAATGTTCTGCCCAAGAACAGCCTTTCGAAAAGGCTGTTTTTGGCTGTTTTGCTTATAGTGTGGTACCGCTTATAGTGCAGATATTTCCAACTCCCATGGCTTACGTTATAAGCAGTCTATGCTGTAATCAGGGGTGGAACAGGGTACATGGGTTTGGGAGTAGTCCTAGGAGCAGGAAAAAGTGCCTTTTGTAGCAGGCTTGGCGCGTCAAAAAAGACGTCTTGGAGCACGCTTGGAGTGGCCAGAAGGGCCTTTTTAAGCAAGTTTGGAGCAGTCAGAGAGAATGCTCAGAGAAGATGTTGCCCCGTGACAAAGCGCTTGTAAAGCAAGATTTGCCCAATGCTGCCTTTTTAAAACTTTAACTAAAATGTGCGATAGTTTTATTATTGAGATAGAAATCACTCTCAACGGGTTTTCGTAGTTGCCGTCATGTCCCGTATAAAGTCCAAATTTATAACATATCCCAGTGCATTGTATGTTCTACACGCTGGGGTAAAGCACGCGAGGGGGGAAACAAGTGTGGCTGAAGCAGTGATCAAACGAACCGGCCCTTCTCTATCACCCGGAGGGCTTGTACGGCAACACCACCTCGCTTGCGAGGCCTGCCGTCGGAGCAGAGAGGAAACACACTGCCCAGTTGAACGAGCATGAAATGAAAAGATGCGAGAGGAGGGTTAGAGGGAGGGGGTGTTGCTCGAGTAGTACATTCCAAGCTCGGGCAGCAACTGTGAACTTTGCTTTTAGTGGCGCGATCGCTGGCGTGCGTGCTAGCTCGACAGAAATCAGCGGGCAGCGCGCATACACTTTAGCATGCAGCGCTTTTATTGCGAAGAGGTTGTGCGAAGACTGTAGCTCACCTTCGAGTGGCCATGCTATTTTTACACCAGCAGTTTGTACTACTCTTATGAGATTGGATCCAAAGTTCATTGCTATCAAATTTATTAGGTACTTTACTCTTGAGATTAAGCTGTAATTGTTTTAGCTATGTAAAGCTGCCCCATAGTTAACTCTGACAGCATGAACATCAACCGGCTGAACAGCAGCAGAGTCAATAATCACTGCTTAACGGAGCACAGCGGCGAAATCAATGAGAATACGCGTGTGCGCTCGACGAGCAGTCTTGTGCTTCTGTCTTTGCTATGTAGGAATCGAACTCCGCCGCCACTTCCTTTGAGCACTTTTTTTTTCTCTGAGTGCTGCCATCAAGTTATAAAAAAGCAAAGTTCCACTGCTACAGCAAAGCAATGAATGCATAGCAACAAATTGTAATGTTATACGAAGTAGGACTGGCAGATAACTTTTTGGATCTGATATCGCGTAACTCTCCAAAACGCTGGTATACGATAATATGGCTGTGCCAAGGTGAGATGCTCTTTCCGTAGTATTTTCGCGTTAAGAAAGCAGCACGTCGAAGGGTCCACGAGCAATTCGTGCTGATGTCTGCTGAATTAGCGTGCGTACAAGCGATCGCGACCACGCCTTCAAATCAAGGTGCACAGCTGTTGCTGCTCGAGCTATCAGTCTTGATGAAACTGAAACTGTAACAGTTTCGAAGATAACAAAAACAAAATGTTTTGGCTACGTTTTTTGGCATGGGACTTGATGGCTATTTCGTCTAGCGGCTAAAATTCGGGTTCTACAGGGCAATACGGTGCAAGATGGCACAGGGTGTCCAAGTTTGGCGCGCAATGGCCCAGCTATTCTACCCCTGTTGTATCACTCACGAGATGCCATTTTGATTTTTCTCCCAAGGGTAATTGTTGCTGCTGTGGTATCTTGGACTGTCTACTTCTGTTTTTAGTTTTATCATCTTTACACCTACAGTTATTTTTCTTGTTGAGTAAGAAATTAAGGTGTTCAACTCTCTTCCTCTCTCAAGTAATGCATGCCCAAGCACTGCTACTCGTGCAATTCACTCATTAGTAGCAAAGTTTTCAAAGGTGCCATAATATGCTAAATCGGGATAGCTCTGTGAATAATGCCCGCATTCTGTCTTAAGCTTTTTTTGGCTAGTATGCATTACAACCTGGTATTATCGATGGTGTTCAGTACCTGTATGCTGCTCAATGCCGAGACCACAAGAGCCAGTCCCTGGGAGACAGATCCCACTTGTATGACAAACAAGATCACAGTTGCAGCACGCCACATCTCTTGTGGCTGTCCTGTTGTCCAGTACAGCAATGACATCATAGCAAGCGGGCCAAAGATCTGGAAGAAGTTAAGAAGTAAATGCTGCACTCAACGGGCAATCTGATTTCCGAGGTCATCATAGAAGTAAACTCTACTGAAGCCTTACAGCTACGTATTACAGAAACACATTAAAAAGGAAAGTTCTTCAGAGATGTATTTCAGGAATCTGAGAACTAATGCACCAAAGAAACCCAGGGTGTTAAGTGAGCTATCAATGAGTAGTACTAGGGTACTGTTAGCAAGCTTAGTCTCACTTGTACAGCTGTCCTAATGTGATTGGGCAGTAGAGTTATCATGAGATTTTAAATGCCAGTTCATTTTTAAATGGCAGTGGGCATTCCAAATCGTCATAATATAAAAGGTTAGAGAACAAAATAATTTTTTAAAATGTAGTTTCTAATGCCCTGAATGCCCCATACTTGACTGAGTAAATGTTTGGAGACCCTCATTTAGACACACTTACTATCCTGTGGTCAAAGGTATAAACTAAGGCTTGTGTGAATAGTGATTTCGGTCGAATAATTTTGAATCTAATTCGAATAGTATATATAGGGTATTAAAAAGGAATGGACATTTTGTCATGACCAAACTAACCTGCACAATACTTTTTAAAAGCTGAAATCGGGCCTGTGCAAATGCCATTATTTTTATTTCAACGAAAGTAGCAATGCAACAAGATCCGACTTTCAGTAGAATGCAAGTGATAACCTGTAAAACATGTTACGTTTTAAAATTTACCATACTAAAAAAAAGCTTTTAAATTTTGAAAATGATGAATCGATGTGAGGGTAATATGTTCATTTGACCTTTAAGTAAGGCTATGTGGCGGAGCGGAATTCCCTTGGATAGGTGTTTTCACGGCTTAGTAATCTTCTACTGCAGTGAGACCACTTTTACAAGGATCACATGCTGACTAATGTATATTTTTATAGGTGCTTTCATGACTTAGCACACCTTCATAGCATAGAGAGAATTGTTACAGGTGAGTTACATGCCGAATATTTGCATCTATTAGATTAATTTGAATACTTCAAAATTTTCAACAATTCAAATTCGAATCGAAGTGAATTTGAATACACTACTATTCATTTTAATACTCAAGGTAATCGAATATTTGCTCAAGCCTAGTATAAATATACATTTATACATTTCATGCTGTGTAAACAAACAAACAAAAAAGCAGATAGAGGATTTGATGAAGCCGTATTATGGAAGATTTACCCTGTATTCAGGAACACTCCTTGACTTGAACGTGACTTGCCACCCCTTTCAACTCAGTGCGCTTGAAAAGCGTTCGTGCAGCCGTGGCACCGCCTAAGGCATTGCGTTCGAAACACATTTGTGCAGCATTGAAGGTGATGGCTAGTCTAATTCAAGTTAAAGAAAGTTTCTAAGTACGAAGGTTAAGTTCCTTTCCCTAGTTAAAACTCTTTGACATACACACAAGACTGCATTTGCAAGTTCCCTGGTATCACATGCCCATGTACTGAATATGTGCTTGTGAATGCACTAAATCGATGAGGCACTAAAGAAATACACAAGACACTGTACTCATCGAATGACACTTTTGAGTGAAAGTGTGCAAGTTGCCAGAACGAGAATTTGGCAGGTTTGCACATTCGGCGATACTACTATAGCCAAGCTTATGTTACGTGCCATGTTGAATTGGTGGCTGTAATACCTTGCTGCTGAGCGTAAGATGTTGGTAGAAGCCCAATTAGAATTACCATATTCCAATAGCAGTCAGAGTGCCCTAACATTCGTGTAGTTAGACTTAAAAGCACATTAAAGAACTGCAACTTTAGGCAGCTAAATGACTCCGAAGTCTCTCGCTATGTTGAGTCTTATTGACTAGGCATCGCATCTCATTGGCTAGGCATCGTAGAAATTATTCTTATTTGTAAAATTGTCACTCAAAAACAATTTGCTTACCAGTGCAGCTCTGAATAAAATATGTGCTCTAGAAAACCGCCAGTAGACTAAAGCATATGACAGAGTGATTTCTCCCAACTTACCGTAAAAGGAAGTTCTGTAATTATCCTAGCTATGTAGTACATGAATGGGCTGTACCAACAGTTTCGGTGCTCTCTTAGCAGCACGGTTAACTCTGTGGGAACTGTGGATCAAGAAAAGAAAAGACAAGAAAGTTTATGAAAAGGTATTATAGTATCCAAAAGTTATAAGTGCGCTCAGAATGAGGAAAATGCGTCAAACAGAATTTCACACTCTAAACAAATGATAACGTTTACAGAACTTTCTCTTACACGCTCGGCTCAAGATTATGCAGCCTCACTCTTGACTAACATTCCACCCCAAGTGGCTAGTAAAAGCCCTGCAGGGTTATAATTGTTATGGTCATATCTCGTGCAGTGCCCTTGTCTAGTCTTCATAACATGAGAAAATATCAGTCTCCCTTCAACGCACACCCTTCTCTAAAACTTTCTTGTTCTGCTTCAAAACTTTCATATGGTATTGTGATGTCAAAGCCACTATATCCCAAAACATAACTTTTACTTTGTATTCAACCATTTCATCTCAGATGGTGGCAACCTAAGGACATTAAATAAAAACAAATCCTCGGCCTTTACCAATAGTGTCACGATTCAATAACTGCCTTCACTTCAACATGAGGCGACAAGGCTTATGGACACTCGCTTGCCTCCTCCCACGGCAGTTGGCACATGAATTCACTCTTTCCTCTTAAAGATGTGCTTACTATAGGCAATATTATCACTTGAAATGCCACATAAAGTATACATCACTACTTACTGAAAAGGTCGCATCGAAGCATTACATGCAGAGATTTATGTACCGGGTTTTCATAACTAAACTTCATGGCTTTCCTTAAAATTCAGCTCTCGGAGGTAAGAGAAAACTACTTTTGCAAACAAGTCTTGTACCCAAGCGGACACGAACTGAGACAATAGTTGTCGCTGTCAGCAGCCCAATTAGCTAGGATTAAATACCGAACTCATTAGTGACTGCAGCATCCAGGCATGTTTGCACTGAAAAGTTGAATGCAGTCGTGTTCATACAGAATCCACTTGAAAGAACTCTTCTAGTATGTCTGTGCACCGAGATACCTCACTGCAAAATTTCATTGTGGTTTGCATGGTTATGCATGCAAGGCAGTGAGGTTCAGTGTGCTGTGCCTCCCGGATGCGATGAGGAGTGATTCCTTTTTATTGGCACTTGATAGTCTAGGGTAATTGTTATCAATCTTTGCCTAAGCCTTCAATCCATTGTCAGATTAAATTTAGAAGGACCGACAACTTGGTGGCGCCACAAAAATGGTACTTGTGTTTCGTGGTCCTTTCTCGTGGTTTCACCTTACTTTGTGGTGCCGTTTCAGTAGGCAGATTAAATGCCACACATAACTGCCCCAGCACCGAAGGGAAGAGCTCTGTGCCAGCTCCTCACTGCCTTGCATGCGTGTATTCATCCGAACTGCAGTTCATATTTGCCGCAGGAAACCTTGAAGCACAGACTGGCTTGAAGAATTCTTCCAAGTGGAACTGAGAATAAAAGCTCTGAGAAATCGAGATGAAAATTTTTTATGCAATTTTGCTTCAGATCTAAAGTTTTCCTAACCAGCTTTTTATTTGACCTTTCCGCAGTGTTTCGAGTCCTCTGCAACAGTTAATCTGTGTTAATGTGGATGAAAATGCATTTCATATTTTTGATTAATGTGCTTAAACACGACTGCCAATAACTTTTCAATTCGGACATTCCCCCTAACTGCAGTCGCTAGAAAGCTCATAATTCAATCTTAGTTAGCCTGGCTGCTGATAGCAATAATTATAGCCTCATAGGCTTGTGCAAAGAGTGAATTTTAGGTTCGAAGCAAATTCAAAGCCAATAGTGATGTTGGTCGAATAATTTCGAATCCAATAGTATGTATGATATGTTATAAAGTAAAATGGACGTATTTTTCATAATCTTACCCACAAGATATACATAATTTTTAAATTTAAACAAGACCTCTACAAATGCCTTTTTATTTTGATTCAAGGAAAATGGAAATAACTTTAAATTAAATAGTAGCAGGATTTAGCTTTTGGTAGAATGAAAATAATAACCTTAAAAATATGTTACATTTTATTATTCACTAAACTTAAGCATTTAAGCCGGAGCTTTTTAACGTCAAAAATCGTGAATCGATATAAGGGTGATATATTCATTTAGCCTTGAAGTGGGGCTTCGCGGCAGTGCAAATTTTTAATAGACAGATGTTTGCACTGCTTAGCACTTATTCACTGCAGCAAAACCACCTTT
The DNA here is from genome assembly GCF_013339725.1 of Rhipicephalus microplus. Classification (NCBI taxonomy): domain Eukaryota; kingdom Metazoa; phylum Arthropoda; class Arachnida; order Ixodida; family Ixodidae; genus Rhipicephalus; species Rhipicephalus microplus. The sequence goes on from NC_051170.1 coordinate 37,994,386, forward strand.
ACAAAAAGTTACATGCCGATTAGTATACATTTGAGAGAGTGCTTTCACGGTTTGGCCCACGTTTACCGTAGTGAAAACACCTTTACGGGTGTTACAACTGAATCAATATACACTTATTCATTCTTTACAAACACTTCAAAATTTTCAATAACTTAAATTCAAATTGAAGCAAATTAGAATACTGTACTATTCGTTGGAATGTTCGAAGCATTCAAATATTCGCACAAGCCTAATTGCCTCACTTTCTTGTATCCCTCGATACAAGGCTTATCTGTACAAATGGCTTTCATGTGCCTCCAAGAACTGAATTTTAATAAAACTATAAAGCTTATTCTTGACGACTTCATAAAACTAGACATACACAGTTAACTACTACCTCTAGGCTCAAAGAAAGGTACTGCATTCAAAGAATTCAGCAGCGACACCTGTTGTTCAGAAACTCACAAATAAGAACTGTGGGCATGGCCGACTGGAACAGTGCCATGGTGAGGCAAAGCAGGAAAAGGGCAGAGTTGCTGATCACGCGCGTGGCACTGTTGCCCACATCGTAGAACAGCACTGTCATCATGCCCGCTATAAAAATGTATGCCACGAGGCGAAGTAGCGTGGCAACCTGCAAGGATGTCAAACATACAGAAACATGAATACAATAGGCAAGCTGCATCTTGGAATCCTCAAGTGATGTGACTATGACTTTGACTATTGCCATGAATAGCAAAAGAACATCTGGCTCATCTGAATGTACTGAAGAGACTCAAGTGCCTTGCCTCTTGCGTCTGCTTTTACAATATTGCTTTACTTTCACAAACAGTACTCCGATGCTAAGAACAAGCTTTTTTTTTTTTTTACATACAGCATAGACTCCCTTTATGATGAAACCTGCTGTACAACTCTTCTTTTCAATGAGAGAAACAGTGCTCTCTGCTAAAGGAATAATGCAATAGTCAAAGTATGAAGTGAACAATGTAGGGCGATTTTATTTTTCAGTTCACAGACGCCATTTGAGTTTTCCCAGCGAGAAAAAGGGCTTGTTTTTTTGGTTCCGCCGTCTCTATAAAAGGGTAGCTCTAATCTTATCTGAACCAAAGAAGCAAATACAACCTCTAAGTAAAGAGTCAAACTAATTGGACAGCGGACAGCTATCAGCTGAGTAGAATGTGCGCACAAACAAGCTACGTAGTAATTCGTTAGTAATTTAGAGGGACAAATCGTTTGTGCCAGAGTCCATCAGAGATACAGATATTTGTGAGATCTATATCGTAAATATATATACACACAGAAGAGACTCTGCATCCTAACTGCAATATTTCTCTGTGGATATTTCTCGGTTTGTACGAGGAAAGTGTGCCACCTGGTGTGCACGTAGGATACCATACTATTACTTCGATAATAGAAATGTGAAAGAAAAAACATGAAAAAGTGTTCATGATACCTTGTTTCTAATCACGCACAAGAAGCACCGCTTGACGAGCACGACAAATTGGTGAAAGTAGTTGACGTGCACTCGATGCAACTCCATCTCCTCAGCTTTTTCCTGCAAGAAGAACAAAATGAGAGCTGGTTGCTACGGATAACTTCAGAAGCTTCAAGCTTACGTCAATCAACAGGCAACTGCAATGCCGCACAGTGCAGCAAGTGCAGCTTAAACCATGAAAGCACTGGCATGTTGTCAATGCAACTAATCTATCAGCACTTAACAGGCCACTGTTAAGAGGCACCCCAATGAAATGCTACTTATCAATCATGAATCTATCATACAAAAATAGGCCAGCAATTGATCTGTTTGCTACACCTGAGTAGCCAACACTTTATATTTTGAGAATAAAGGCTCCTTTGTTTTGCTCGCTTCGGTCAGCTATCAATTTTTCGATTTCACTACAACGAAATTTTTTATGCGCCTCGTCAGTTTCGTTGTAGCGAGGTTCGACTGTACTCGGCAAAACGATGCATACAGCACCATTGTGAAAATGTGCTCTGTACACTAATACTGACCGTGTAACCACTCTTTCGAAGTGACTTAATTAGTTCAGCAGCCACACTAAACTTCTTCAGACAATAATGTGACTGCCGTAGTTTACTGAATTAAAAACACATTCAAACCAGTCAAGAAAGCTAGCTGCATGACTCGCCGATTTTAACATTTTTGATGCAGAAAAGCTTGGCAGTGGAAGTGACAGCATCTGCAGATGAACCAGTGCCTACCTTCTTGTTCATAGTCTTGCCCCCATATTCGGTAAGCACGGGATGGTCCAGCTTCTTTTCGTTGACCTCTTCTGAATAGTCTGGTGTGAAGGACTTTGCCAACTGCTTGTTTAGGTTGCCATACTCTCCAGACGCAATTTCTGTGACTGAAATACAGAACAAAAAGTTGCAGTAATGCAGACTGTTGAAAAGAGTAAAGCAAGGACAATGGCAGTTTTCAATATTATTTATCATAAAAGCCTGTAACATCGCCAGTGTGCACGGACTAGCACTTATCAAAAACATACTTTAATGTCACAGTTCCTTGACATCATTTTGCATTTATTCTAAAAGGCAAATGCGGTAGCATTAAAGCGCTCATTTTGCAGAAATTCTAGTGGGTTGGTTGTGAGCAAAAAATTGAGAAAGACCCAGATAAAATAACTAAAAAAAATTCCGGGCGAGAGTGAGGATCGAACTTACGTTGTTCGCGTGGCAAGCAGGTGTTATACCACACAGACATGCATTTACTTGAAAATACTTAAAATAACTGCTTGAAAATGCAGTAAAAATAGCTTCCATGACTTACAAACACTTGCATCCTGTATATAGGCCTCGCAATACAACATGTGTAATATGGCAGCAGTACTACGTGGTACAACCGCACATTGTCGTCGAATGTCAGAGCAAGTGATTATCATAAGAAATGATTTTCACTAAGGTTGTGTCAAACAAAGAAGCGAGCCCTAAAAATTTCCTTATTTCAATTTTTCTCCCTTCGCAGTGTCTCTGACAATGACAGCAAGTCATTGTCAGAGTGTGCATGGGGAAACTTCTAGACATCGTCACTCAATGTTCATTCGTGCTCCTGCTGTTTTCACTGATTGTTATAAGTACAGCCTCTTTCCCAGAGGTATCAACGAATGGAATTTCTTGACTGAAGAAGGTGTATCATGATAATTTGTAGATTTATTTTTGAACCACATCGCTCACATTCTCATTTATAGATAACTAAGCGTTATTTTGTGTGTATAAAATCTGGTGCATTTATTTTAACCTGGTTAGCATTTTGCGAGTTCTACTTCATATTGATCCTTTTGAGTAAGCTTCAGTTATACGTGTTAATTTAGCAGTGATTCTAGAATGATTGTTCTTGTTTTCCACTTCTGTAATAGCCCTGGGTAAGGGCTGATAGTATGTCAATAAATAAAATTAAAAAAGTCAACAGGATCAGAGCTGCCAGTGTAAAGCTGTCTTTTCACTGTGAAAGGAGTCTGTCGGGTAAGAACCATACTCACTAAAGTCTGCTGGGTTGTGGTAAATGGGGCAGTGCAGGTTCTGGGTGGAGAGGAAGTTAAGCAGCTTGTCCACTGGTCCATTGTAGATGCACATACCTTCTGATATCATGTAGAGCTGTGAAGTGCAACAAGAGAGAATACAAGTTATGAGCAACGGGCGAGACACCACACACAATAACACATCTATGAAACTTCCACAGGCTAAAAAAATTGTCTATATGCTGACATTTTTTGCACTATTATATAGTCAGATCCCATTTATGTAAGAGTAGTTTAAGCAGAGACATAGGATATGAACGATGTGATAGATTTATTCACTAATAAGCTGACAGTCGGCAAAACAAGGGATGAGCGTATTTGTCTATAATTTAACATATTTGGTCAAGACAGACATCTCATCCTGTACCACAGGATTTTTAACTGCATGCTGGGCATCAAATACTACCATGAAGTTATTTGTTTACCCACCCTATCAAAGTGTGAGAAGAGCTTTGCACTCGGGTTGTGTATAGAGCAGAGCACCGTGTGGCCAGCTGCAGCCAATGTTTTCATCACCTTCACACAGCGAAGTGCAGACATGCTGTCTAGGCCACTGAAATAAACAGATTTACACAAAAAGGTCAGTGGCCCTTGCAGTATCCAAATATAGCCAGGCTTGCTCGTTCAGTTGGCAACCATAGCGGTCAATAAACATGGCACTCAAGCTGGTTATATAGATTCGAACGCGATGCAGTGTGATAACTGCATTGCGTTTGACTCGATCTAAATCCACACAATCCAGAACAATGCCATTGCTACAAGGCTAGTTGCAACCTTTATGGATGCTTTAGTGCACAGCATGTGAAGTTGCTCAGACATTCACAAAGCACAACAATTTTTTTTAGTCAAGGTTTGATGCAGTTCGACAAGCCACATTTTTTCAGTGCATGCAGAGTTGTAGTTGCCAGCAGACTCAACCTGGTGGGCTCATCAAGGAAGATGACTGGAGGGTTGCTGATCAGCTCCTGGGAGATCGCTAGCCTCTTGCGCTGACCGCCGGAGAGACAGCTGGTACGCGTGTGCTGGCATATGTCTAGACCCCATCGCGCCATTGCTTCGTCCACCTGCATTGTAAGGCAGGCTCCAGTTGTGTCAAGCCATTGAACAACTGACCAACCAAAAGTTTTGTCAGAAATGCTAACCATCTAAGTGGGACACTATGCATAAGGGAGCTAAGCTTACATGCATTTTGTGTTCCTGTACCAATGTCTCCAGTATATTTACAGTGCCTGCCAAGCTGCACTGAAGGGAGAATTGAATGAAAGACATTATTTTACTAAATGTTACTATTTTCAGTTATTGAATGCAAACAGCATTTCTTTAGCTAGCATGATGGATTCAGAATGGGTTGACAATCGAGCATTGTGTGATGCTAGCCGTGTATTCACTGCTGAAATGATACATCAGTTGAGTTGTAATCAGTAGGGCAATAAGACGCTTGCTATGTTTTCATGATGCTGATGTAGTGTTGTTGAAATGCTGTTATACTATATTCACATTGACAATCATAAAGGACGTCAGTCAATTACTGCTACAAAGGTGTGGGCACTGTTAATTTGCTGGCAGATTTTTTTTAACACTTCTCATGGTTTTGTAGATTTGCATGTGACAACAAAGAACAATGTAGTTAGAGTAGAATGTGACAAAAGTGGTCTGGGCTCTAGCATTAGAAGTTATAACCGTAGAAGTCCCCGCTGTTACGCTTCTCATTGCTGCTCTTTCCCAGCTGTTACGTCATTTTCTGTCAGCTCCAGCATAGCTTCACCATTGTTACTTCGTAACTGTAGAACTGTTGCCATATGATATGTGAGAAATTGTGCTCCAAGCTGTGGCCGAGTGACTACAGAGAGTGGCTGTGTTGACTGTTCACACAGCTTAGCCTGGCTTGACTGTATAGGCAGCAATAGTGGTGTAAGCAACGTGGGTAAAGTAGTTACGGTGGTCACATACAAAAGCATAGCTTTCAAAACTCATGCTGCAAAGATAACGTCTACGACATAATATGTTTTAGGGTTGTTCTTAGCACTCGCAAAAGTGAAGCTTTCTAAACTGGCAGTTTGTTCCTACAGTCATACGTCGGCGTGGACTTATCGTCATTTACAGAGGAGTTTGCGCAGCTTGCAGTTGGACTTCTTGTGCTGGTCACGCTGTGTGGTTTTGGTTGTTTTACATTCACAACTGCTGGTGCCAGAAGAATCACACTGATTACAGTGAAACTTCGATTATACCTGCCCCGGTTTTACAACGACCCGCATTTTACGACGAATCCGTTTGGTCCCGGCAAAATCCCCACAAAAGTAATGTATTAAAACCTTGGTTATAAGGCACAGCTTTATGCCGACCCCACATCCTACTACTTTCAGATCCCGTCCGAAAGAAAAAACCACATTTACTCGAATTAAACGTGGACGAAATATTCAAGAGTGCACAATATGGACTTGCGCACCCCGAGGTTGACGACTGGAGAAGTAGAGAATGAGACGGGATGTCTTCTTAGAATAGGAAATTTATTTTCCCGGAAGTTCATGTGCTTCTACATATTCCTGAATCGCGGGCTTAGGTATCCAGGGTCATTACCTAGTCAAGCTCTTTCCACACGGAGTAGCTTCAGCCGGTAATATTTTCACATTTTCGGTCCGTGGAAACTTTTCTGGTCGACATAGAGCTGCCTGCCTTTATCACACTTGCAGTCACATGCTCACACACGCGTAAAGGTGCGAGCCAGCTGTTTTCACCATGCAACAAGATTGCTTTCACTTGATGTGAATGTTGATAACAAGAGCGGGACACTTCACAAGGCAACAAATTACAACACGCACAGCTCAGGCAGTCTCGCAAACTCATGATTCGCCGGCATGACTCGATAGTGATGACACTGTGTCTGACTTTTCTGACAGGAGGCTGTTGGCAACGCGGTTTCGGATTTCTTTTCATGCGCGGGCAATTTCCAGACTCTATTTATCGGTGGAAAGACGCACGTTCAATTCTATTTTTTTTTTTAAGTTCATTATGAAGATGCGCTTGCATTTTTTTCAACTGAGTAATGCCGCCATTAGCTACCACTGGCATAAATAATTTAATCTAGCTTCCTTGCAGAGGTACAATATCGTGCTGTGGGCTTATTCAGGCAGCCACTCTGTAACCGTTTTTTATCCAAGGCTGAATGTCACCGTCTATATTCCCAGTTTTTCGATTATACGCCACCCAGATTACACGATGGTATTTCGTGGTTCCCCTAAAGTCGTATAATCAGGGTTCTATCACATATTTCTGTTTCATATGTTCAGTAGATTGTGGCTGAGCATGCCACTGCATGCACCACTGACAAAGTTATGAGTTGGTGGAGCAGGGGTAATTTTTATCAACAATCACTATCGGGAGTCTTCTGCAACTATTTGGCCATCGACTACGAGCTACGGTGGTCCAACATTGACAACAGCGAGATATCATAACATGGGCAGATGCTGACACATCTTTTGACAATTTCGCAAAAGTATTGCTGAAAGTGATCACTGGCCAGGAGTAGGCTATGATGGCACTAGATTTATTCAAGGAATATGATAGTGCAGATGTTCGAAAAACTTTTGGCCTAACGATCCGGTTGTGAGAACATATTATAATGCAGTACATTTGTTTCTTTGTTGAATATTATGAGAGGGTGAAATGATGCTTCACTATTCCGTTTGTCTTCACTGACGTAATCATAAGCTCACAACTAGCTTTATTATTTTATTTTAAAATTTTATTATGTGACTGACTCTGTCAGTGTGAACTTGGCTTAATAGCAGTATAGTTGCGCTACCCAAAAGAGCAGTGCAAGTTCAGTTGCTACCAAGCCAGCCATATTTCAATGGATTGAATACAAGTACATAAGAGTACGTAGATCAAGGTGCATATAAAAAAATCCCAGGCGTTCAGTGTTGAGCAGTTTCATTACTGTGTCCATAGTGTCCAAAATGGCATTGTGAACATAATAAAACCGCATTTCGTCTAAAGTGTGAAACATGGCATTCCAGTATAAGAAACGTTGCTACAGATGATACGTATACAATGCTGAAGTTTGCCGTTAAACCAGTCTACCTGACAATCATCGAACAGTTTTGGCACTTCAAAAATTCGGAATTAAGGTAATCAAAAGAACAGCTAGCTGATGGAACAGCATGTGCCTCTGCACCCACCAGCTGCTCGCGCTTTGAGCGGTTGAGGGACGGCATTCGCAGCTGGACACCCACAGTAAGTGCCTCACGCACTGTCAGTTCAGGTAGCAGGCAGTCGTCCTGCATGACATAGCAGCTCTGCTGGTTGAACAGCTCCGTGTCTCGTACCCAGCCATTGACTTGCACCTCGCCTTGGTAGCCCTTGTCACTGCATAACAAAGAAGGCATGTTGGTTTTTAAGAGTGTCAAACAAACAAGATACAAGAGATAGACCACACAAACGAGTGCTCAGCACAAATGAGAGTCTCTTGTCTGTTTCGTGCTCTTAAATACCAACATGGATTAGTAAGAACTCGCCCAGACATCTGTGTTTCTAAAGAAGGCATGACTATAGTCGATGCATTAACATCAATTGAAAGGACTGCAGATTGTAGCATGAATATGAACTAGTTCAGTAGAATGTGATTCATGAGAAAATGGCTGCTTACTGTTAAAAGATATCCTGCTCAAACATAAAATTGTTCACAAGCCTAGGTACAGGTGAACACTTTATAAGATACGCACAGAGAGCAGTCCTTGTTTCTTAAACGAGGTGTCTCTTATAGTATGCAGGGTGCCATGTTCTCAATTTCTGATCATTCGCTATTTTTATATACCACACTGGCGTATCTTATGCCCAATTGTCTCTCTATAAAAGAGTTCAACTGTAACACATAAAGAGTATATGCCAATACAGTATATAGAATACCCAAAGAACAGTAATTCAGCTAGGTGTCCAAACAACTAGTTCTTTTGAGGTGATGACATTGGTGGCACTTGTAATGGGCACCACCTACATAGGCCTACACTTGCAATCAGTAAGCCTGCTTTATTTCTTCAATGCTTACCCAATGTTCAATGTTGTTTAAAGCAAAAAACTGTTCATCATGAAGAGCCTTGCAGTGAATGAGTACTAGTTTAAGTGACAAACAGTACTCAGTTTCGGTTGCCAGACTTGTGTCGATTCTGTAGTCTGTGCACTTCCCTTACTTCTGTTATTGGTAACAAAAAACACCTGGCACCTCATAAACAATGCGCCTGCCATTGCATAAATTTGACAGCAGCTTTACAGCCACATCAGTGATTTCATAAGCCAATGAATGCCAGAAACACTTTGATTTGCTTTAGTGGTTCACTGTCATAAATGAGTTTACATTAACGTGAGCCCCCTCCCCTCGTTGCTTACACATCTGATCCTGGTGCTGTGGTGATGCCATCTCAGAGCGCCAAACTAAATTTTTTAATGATGTGTCATGAAAAAAAACAAAAACAAAGAATTCTGTCTTTCCTAAACATATTTACAGCATCTTGTTAGAATAGCAGATTAGGCAAGTTGGTGATTCACGATACAGTCAAACCCCTATCTATGAGAGACTAATGTAGCAACAATTGGGCATAAGAGACACAAATGAGATTAAATTAAAATAGGAGTACAATAGAAAATTCATGTGTGGTGCCCTGCTTATAAGACACACTTCATATAAAAGACAATTGCTTCCTGGTGCAAGTCTCTTGTAAAGAGGTTCAACAGCACTTAAAATACAAACACATATCTACACAGGGACACAATTTCAAGTTTCAGATATTTATATATGCAATAATTTTACACAATGTCTCACTCTGCGATTAAAGCTTGCTACACATGCTGTCAAATATGACGAATGCTTAGATAAATGTAAAATGTACAATGGTGATGTTAGTATGTAAAAAAATATGTTACAGCATTTTTAAATTAGATGTGACTTCCAGTCAAGAGTGAGATTCGACTGTACGAATACATGCATGTCATCATCTGTAAGTGTCTGTTAGTTTTCTATGTTATACCATACATTAACTGTGAGTGCAATAATGATACAGTGGACTCTCAGTAAACGGAAATCTATCTGTTAAACGGAACTGTTGCTTAAATGGAACAACAGCCTCTGATATGATTGCTTTTATCTCTGCATACTACACCCCAGTTCACCTCTAGTAAATGGAACTTCTGTTAGGTGGAACACATTTTCCCGGTCCCTTCAGGTTCCATTTATTGGGAGGCCACTGTATTTCGAATTTCGCGCGAAAGTCTTAATTTGTTGATTTGTGCTCTAACACATGTCCCAGCACTAAGCTAGAAATGATAAATTATGCAGAGTTAAGGAGTGTGAACTTACTAGTGGCCGGAGAGGACATTCATCAGCGTAGTCTTGCCAGCACCCGAGGGACCCATGATGGCTGTCAATGTGCCTGGTTCTGCCCGGCCGTACATGCGACTGATGAGGGCTTTTTTTTCTGAGACAAAAGAACAATGTGCAGGCTAAAGTGATCCAGTTTTCATATCTTTATGACTGACTGTTGTACCATAACAGTCATCCCACTTTACGTTTCTCACAGTTCCTTTGCATTTTGAGCTCGTATCCCATATTGAAGACGTCTTGAATGCACTCCACACAAAATACAAAGAAAAAGCAACACATGAAGAAAGGGCCATGTTTGAAAGCTTTCATTTGCAATCACCAGTCAGTGTCACATGATCATTCGCGTACAATACTTGTCAGTGTGTGGTATATCTATAACATACAGAAACAAGATGAAGAATGTACAAAAGCATAAGCACCAGCGTCTCACTTCTTTCATTATGTCAGTGTACACTGCAGATACCATGACATTATCGCCATGTTCACTTCTCTGCCACTAGAGGCAGTTTAATTTGCTCACTGCCTTTTATCTGTCACTCATGAAACATTGGTGATCAGTTCCATAAACCGTACTTACAAATTCAAAAGCCACATCACATTTTTTAAAACAACGACCTGTACTATGCGATTGCTCGAGATAGCCACGTCATGTCGCGATCAGTCGACATGGTCTCTGAAGATAATGTTGGCTCTGATATACGTTTATAATTTGAAATCACATTGCTGCAGCCTGAATTAAGTACAGCATAAACAAGAATATGAACATTACGTAGCCCTAAGTTGTCTCGTTTCAATTAATGAGTACTCTACAAATGCACTATGCTGCAACCTTGCAGTCCACTTCAGTGCATAGCACGTGAAGTCTGGGTTGCCAGGTTTGGCTACTTTATGCCAATTCAGCAACTTTTTTGGGCCGGTGTTGGTAGAAAAAAATGTCTTAGCTACTTGGCTACTTTTTGGCTAGTTTCTCGTTTTCTCGATTTTAACCAAGTTATTATTATTTTGTAATGTCTCAACCTTTGACGCTCGTATAGGCGTTGCCAGAACATGGTGACCGAGGTTTCTTTCCAGCTCCCGAACTTGCGTTTGTGCTTAAATTACAGGAAGGAGGACTTTCGGATATGTCACAAAGGAGATAACTGCGCTATACCCTCGTATAAACCAGACACACACACATAGGCGCAGCGTGGCTGGGCCTTGGGGAAAACTATTTCATTGCGTCTCATTTCTGAATGCCACTTATTTCTTAATGTGACTTCAAACGGCAATTGGAAGTGAACAGGACCAATTAAAGCACTCTGCATCGAGGAATGTTTCCACTCAACAATAGAAAGTGGATATCTGACGAAGTGCTTGCGTCGTTCATTATGATCGCGTACGGGCAGCAGCAGCTGGGGAATATTGAAAGCTTGGACTTGGTCGTCACGTGAGAAACGGTAGCAGAAGTGACTGCAATTTATGCCTTTATCGCAGCGACTGTGATACTGGGCACACTTATGTAGTACTCGTTTTCATTGTTACTAGTACTTTTAGCGCTTTTCCTAAGACTCGCACAAGACGGGTAAATAATTCTTGCTACAGCAGAAAGAATTTTATCATGCCAGGTGAAATGATTGCTAAAGTCCACAATTCATGCCTCAATATCTCAAAAATGTTAATTTTAAAGAGTTCTTACTGTACATGTTTACATTTCCACAAAAATACTCTTGAAATGTCTTATTTAAACAACAATGTTGCCAATGTTTTAATTTGCTTATGCCTGCTTTCGGCTACTTTTACTGCCTTTGGCTCAAGTAGGCTACTTTGTAGCTATTTGTCTTTTCACCCTCTCAACTTTGCGTGTCATTACTCATACATTTACAAAGCACAACTATTTTTTTCGTCGTGGTATTATCTGAAACGGGAGAAATTCAGGGTTGTTTTGCTGTTTGCACGGAATGTGGCCACGCACCTTTCTTCTTGACAGGCACTGTGTATGTGATGTTCTTCCAGTCGAGGTACACGGCATTACACCGTGACTGCCGAAACACATCACTCGATCGTGCTGTACCATTTTCAATGTCAACCACGGGGCTTCCTCCGTTCTGGAAAGATACCACAAATTCTTGCGGCAGCAGCTGTGACTCGTCGAGCGACTCCTTCTCCGATGCTGCCGCTGTGGTGCTCAGGGGCTTCTCGCCTTCAGACTTGTCTGAGAGGGCCAGCTTGGAGCCTGCAGGAAAGGCACAGTTGGAATGCTAAAATACCATACATGCGAATCAAAGGAAAAGTGTGACAGTCACAATTATTACATGCCAACGGATTAAAAACAGTCGTGTAAAGAGACAAAAGAATACTGCAGCTCAAACTTGCACACACGTTGTTGAACTACATGGTTGTTAAGTGCCATTTATTTGCTGGTGACATCGTGAGCATATGGATACCAGGGAGACACATCTAATACAAATTATTCAAGCACTTCTACGTGCTCCCATGCGGCCTCCGAAATATAGTCCAACGATCTTGTGTATAAGACGCCTTGCTTTCTCCTACCTAAAAATGGGGAGAACATTCAATACATCTCCATCAAATTGTTACCTCACACGACATGACAAAAACAAAAATGTTTAGTTGCATTGTCGTTGCTTCAAAAAAATCGCAACTGATCTTTTTTGCAACTGATATATTTGTTATTTTTGCAGTCCATAGAACTCTCAGTACTCTGCCAGCGACAAAGCTCAAAAGGATTTAGCTTTGTCCTGCATATTTCTGCAAGTTTCAAAATTCACAAGTGTAAGTTATAAACCACAGGAAAAACCAGGGTGTTTACACGATGAATTCTAGTTTTGAAGCTGACACCAATGTATTTCAAACTCTTTCAAAGTTTATATATTGCTTTCCTAAATATCTGTTGAGCTACCACTAGGATCCATTTTGAAATATAGGAAAATGGTGCTCAACATTTTGAGGTGGAGGACTAAGTTGCGTGAAGCCAATACATCCAGGGTCTGCACGGAATGTGAAATTATGAGCAGCAAGTCTTTTGCAGGCTAAATGTAAAAATTCGGATAAACTAATTTGTGAAACTGGCTTAAAAGTCATGTTTATTTTCAGCATGCATGTCACAAAGTTGTAATGAAACAACTAGGTTACAGGCGAAAATACCATTTCGGGCCGAAACTGCCATGTCAGCCTTCATATAGGTAGTGTTAGAGGGAAAGGGGTTTTCATGCTATGTCAGGGGCCAAACAAATACTGCCAGGCCGGCTGCAGGTTCTCGACCACTACTCTACAACACCTACTATATCATTGTTTTCCTGAATGCTCACAGGCTGATCACCCTGTTGTAATAAAAAAAATTTTTCTTCAGAATTATCTATACAGTCAAACTATACCCCAGATACTCTATTTACTTCTGGAGAAGTATAAGAATAAACATCACTTGCAGGATTGCTAAAAATTTTCAATTTAAGTCTGCAGGAATATTTATAGAAAAGCCTCGTAGTCATTCAAATCAATAAAATCGGTATGTATTGCAGGTTCATTACTGTGTGTGTGAAGTGCTTGGATATTTAACTGCATTCTGCTGATATATATATATATATATATATATATATATATATATATATATATATATATATATATATATATATATATATATATATATATATATATATATATATATATATATATATATGACAGCGGCAATTTGTACAGAAAAAAAAAATCAAGTTCAGCAGACCATCACCAACATAGTTTTTTCGAGTGACATCGACGAGAGGTAGACATGATGGACTCGCTTATCACGTAATTGGCAAGAGGCAAAACGTCCTATCTAGGCGTGCGCACATATAAGGCCGTTATTTACGGCTGGTTATGTCTGAACCGCGCGGCCCGCGGACGCAGCTGGCGAGAGAAAATCACCCGGTGACGCGGTTGTTGCAAGTGTCCTTAGTGCTCACCGAAGGTACGCGTTCGCAATACATATAGAACGACACACACTTGCCTAGCCCAAGGCGGGCATGCACGTTAATATGACGCATTCGTGGCGGCGGTGCCAACAAAAATGATAGGAGCTGTCGTCCTCCCACCCCGATCACACATAGCAACAGCGAAAATTCCGCCGGAAGAAGGCACTGAATGTGCACGGAGTCCATGATCGCGACAAACGAATCCACACTGCTTTCAAAGCTGCTAAACATCAGCGCATTCAGACAGGTGACGCGACGTGCGAAATCAACCCAACTGTTTTGATCACAACAATCCGAGTGCACCATTGCAAAAACCTAAAACACAAAAGCGTAGCGAGCATCCCGCACTACCAAAACAAACACGTCGTAGCACAACAGGGCAAACAATGGATGACTTTTCTTAGACGTATGACGATGACTCATCGAGCGCAGGCACGGGACTCGATCATTTTCGTCATCCAAAAATGAATGAAAAGCGCAGCGATGCAGCTTCACCACACAGCTCTCTCCGTCGAAAGGTCGGGTGGCGCGCGCTCCACGACACAACCCTCCATCACAACCTTCGCAGGAATGCGGCGCAGAGACACGCATACACGCGCACAGGGCTATCTTATCGGAATACACGCACCGTCCTAAGGAAAACGAACCACAAGCAAAACTCATAACCGTTACATCAGCTAGAGCAAGAGATTGGGCAGGTTTGTACGTGCGAATGGTACGTGTGGAGAGTTTTCGCGAGAAGCGAGCACGCCAGAGGCAAAACAAACCTTATAGTAGAGGCTCACTGCGACACAATGGAACGAAGAGGACGCTTGCGAAGTCCACGGATAACGAGCGCCGTTGCACGTGAGCGAATGTCGGGCAGCCGACAAGTAAAGTCGCCCAAGCCGCCCAGCAAATAAACGCACGCAAAGTGAGACAGATGCTGGCGAAGAGGAAAGGGGGAGAAGCGTTGAGGATGACGAAGGACGAAGGTAGTAACTAAAGGAGTCACAGAGGCGGTAAACACCAGAAACATGTGGAGAGCGCATGCTCTGTGTGCCTGCAGCGATGTGTGACGCGGGTGGAACCATTTTTCTGTAGGACCAGTAGCGCCATCTCAAAGGCCCGCGCCAAAACCCGGGCTTCCAAGGTTGCAGGCGAAGCATCTGTTCCGGGGGTCGAAATCGAGCGAGCTTGCGAGCGCTAGTTTCAAAGCTTTCCGGTTATTGCGAACAAGGGTCCTCAATTGGATACCTTCCCTTTGTATAACTTTCAGCACAGCAGCTTTCCGAAGAAAAATATGTGTCAATATTCAATTCGTGAAGACTGCAGTAGCTGGTTCCTTTATCAGAGCGATATACAGGAATCGAGAAAATTGTTAAATATGATGTTTCTTAAAAAAAAAAAAACATCCTTATGGTAATATGCAAGCATCAAACTAAATATGTGGATGGACAGAAAAGATTTCAAATTGTTCGGCAAATTAATGCGGAAACATAAAAACATATGTCTTAATTGCTCTCCTTGTCCGAAGCAACGCAAAATGAACGTATCGAACGCGTATACCAATGCCTGTAAGAAATAAATTTTAGTTTGAGTGCTTTCGATTCGAAATAAGCATTACGAATGACAGAGTGGCTTGATTATTTATCAGCCCAGATGATCGAGCTCAGAAGAGGAAAAAGAGGGGAAGGAGATCAACCAGATGCGAAAATTCGATTTGCAACATTGCAGTGGGTCGGGAAAACGGCGAATACTGAACCAGTAATACGATCTCGGAAGAACCCAGCTGTTTCCTTTCATATTTTCACAACGTCCGACTCGCCACCATACATCACCACGTCGAGGAAGACACCCAAGCTTACGACAACCATGCAAATTTTAGGTTCGAGGCAAACACATTTGTATTTCTTAACGCCATATGTTCTCTACAGGAAAGCCAGATAATTAAGTATCGTAGAGCTTTGACCGAATACAAACGCGAGACGCTAAGTGAGGAAACAAATTATCGAGAAAGTGTCATTGAAACATTTTTACCATCGCTAATAGTAAAATTCACATGTGCAGGTAATTATGCATTCATCTCATATGCTCAGGATGCAGATGAAGCAAATGACCTCTGGCATGCATGGGCTTGTGTACACATGCTGAAGTAGTTTAGTTTCTAGAAAAGTTGCTGAAAACATCAAGCCAAGGCGTCTGAAATGTCACTGGCACAG